>LNAC01000829.1:123526-223960 GCA_002007465.1 Ailurus styani
AAAAAAAAAAAAAAAAAAAGAAGCAGAGTGGCCAAGACAGGGTCATTCACGAGGATAGCTTTTGGTTTCTGAGTCTCTCTTCTCACTCCTGTGAGTGGGAGCTCTTTGTGTTATCATTACTATGTTCTACTCTAGTTAATTTGGCCTCTCTTTTCATTGTTCTACCAATTTGTTGCTTGTCATCTGCACTGGGGCATTTCTGTTAGTGCTTTGTTCTTGAGGGTCCAGAGGGGAGTAATCTCCAGACATGTGAGCTGTTACTGCGCTAATGTGACTTACACGTCACTCCTGCATTTAAAATCTATTTTTTTCCCTAGAAGGAATTACAAAAAACTTTACAATGGTTACTTTTAGGGAAATGGGTTGGCAGAAACAAGTGGGAGGAATAAACAGAAGGTTTTTTTCTATGTAATGACTTTAATGAATTGGGATGGCCTAAGGTTATATATTTTAGTTTTAGCTCAAGAATGTCATCAGTGGGAGTGCCTGGGTGGCTCAGTCAGAAATCCGACTCTTGATTTTAGCCCAGGTCATGATCTCAGGTTGTGAGATCAAGCCCCGCATCAGATTGCTTAAGATTCTCTCTCTCCGAGACCCAGCAATTGCACTACTGGGTATTTACCCTAAAGATACAAATGTCGTGATCCGAAGGGGCACCTGATCATAGCAGCAGTGTCCACAATAGCCAAACTATGAAAAGAACCTAAATGTCCATCAACAGATGAATGGATAAAGAAGATATGGTGCATATATACAATGGAATACTATGCAGTCATCAAAAGAAACGAAATCTTGCTGTTTGCAATGACGTGGATGGAACTAGAGGGTATTATGCTAAGCAAAGTAAGTCAATCAGAGAAAGACAATTATCATGTGACCTCTCTGATATGAGGAATTTGAGGGGCAGGAAGGGGGGTCATGGGGGGTAGGGAGGGAAGAAATGACACAAGATGGGATTGGGAAGGATACAAACCACAAGAGATTCTTAATCTCACAAAACCAACAGGGTTATTGTGGGGTGGGGGCGGAGGGATAGGGTGGCTGGGTTATGGACATTGGGGAGGGTCTGTGCTATGGTGAGTTCTGTGAAATGTGTAAGCCTGATGATTCATAGACATATACCACTGGGGCAAATAATACATTATATGTTAAAAAAAAAATTGATTCTCCCTCTCCCTGCCTACCCCTCTGCCCCTTAAAAAAAAAAAGTCAACAATGGTTATCTGGGCAGGGAGATTTGTGATCTTTTTCTCTCTTTTTTATTTTTAAAACAACCTGACAAATGCTATACAATGATATTTATGTGTGCATGCATGTATGTATGTATATTCATATCTACAACATACTATCTACACACAAGAATAAATATTAAAAACTCTTATGGCAATAACTTAAGAAATCTAAATTCTTTCCTAGTGGTCCATTAGGTGATAATACTTGTATACGTCTATTGTTGGAAATTCTAAATTCTTTTTGAAAGTAACGTGTGTGTGTGTGTGTGTGTGTGTGTGTGTGTGTGTATGGTGTATATGGTGTGTATGGGGTGTGTGGGGTGTGTGGGGTGTGTGTGTGTGTGTGGTGTATGTATACCCATATTTTAAAGGTTTGTGGTTCCTAAATATCTCTTGGAAAAAGTTTCTTAGGTAGGTGGGCAATTTCCAAAAATAATTTTCGGGAAACTCTTTGAGTTAAGTCTTCACAAACAAATTCTCCCATGGCACATATTTATGACTACAACCTGCGCTGAGAGGTGTAAAATGGAACTTTCCAATAATTTTGTTAATACTACTTATTGACTTAAATTATGGGAATTCATTTTATAGTCAGCGTTTTTCTTCAAAAAAATTAAAAAGCCCATGCAATAGTGGCTTAAAGGCAAAGATACAAATATAAAATCTCACGAAATATACAATCAAAGAATCACTGAAAGTACTGATATTTACTTCATTTCTTGAAATATACTCCATTACTTTGAAAAAAGATACTTGGGAAAGTGTAAATGATAATTTTATTTCCCTAATAAGTGTATCTACTCTTAAAATATTATATAGGAGAATATAATGGGTGTGGCACCTCTGATGAAATTCTCCAACTTCTAATATTACCGACCCTATTAAGCCTAGATTGTTAGAAAGTTTTTTGTTGCCACCACTATTTTGGTTGACTTCTACTTCCCCTTGCTTTTTGACACTCTGCAGGAAGTGTGTTGAGGAAAACACAAAATGACTTCTCCAAATCAGGGTTGGCATTGTCTCATTTTCTTATCATCCTTGTCACAATTGTCATCATAGACTGAAAGCTTTTTTTTTTTTTAAGATTTTATTTATTTATTTGATACAGAGAGAGATATTACAAGTAGGCAGAGAGGAAGGCAGAGAGAGAGGAGAGAGGAGGAAGCAGGCTCCCTGCTGAGCAGAGAGCCCGATGTGGGCCTCGATCCCAGGACTCAAGATCATGACCTGAGCCGAAGGCAGAGGCTTTAACCCACTGAGCCACCCAGGCGCCCTGAAAGCTTTTTATTTGGATTTCATGTCTCATAAACCAGCTGGGGCCTCCCCTATCAGGCTGACACAGTCTCTGGCAGACACGGCAGGCAGGAGGAATTCTAAACTGGGTATCAAGGAAAAGAGCTGGTTCCTGACAGTGTCTTGCTTACCTGGGTCATCTAATGCACAGGCTGATGCCCAAGCAACCCAGGAAAGCCGCAGGGAAAGCCAAGAGACAGAACAGAGCTTGGCACACAGTAAGCACTGAAAAAATCCTTGGTGAATAAATGAATAAGATGATTCTACCTATGTAACACAAGCGATCTGAAAAAAATGGTATAACCCCTCTCTTTAGGATGCTATTAAAAAAGCAAACTGTTCCCGTGGCTCTGGTCTGCAGGAAAAAATGGATGGAGCAATAGCATAGAAGCAAAAGTCAGAGTAAGCCAGACAACCTTTAACTTTCTCTTTCCATAGGTATAAACTGAGATTCCACAGCCGGATATCTACTTTTCAGTAAGCTAACTTTAAAAAGTTCAGTAAACTAACTTAAAAAAACAAAACAAAACAAAAAAACTTAAAAAGCTTAAAAAAAACTAAAAAAAAACCCTTTAAAAACGAACTTTAAAAAGTCAGCAAACTAACTTTGGGATATCAGAATATTTGTTAAAAAGTTGCCGGCAGGGGGTAGAGTGGGGGGCTCAGATTTTTTTTTTTTTAAGATTTTTTAATTTGTTTGAGCAGGAGGAGGGGCAGAGGGAGTGGGAAAAGCAGACTCCCCACTGAGCAGGGAGTCCGATGCAGGGCTTGATCCCAGAGCCAGGACCCCCAGGATCATGACCTAAGCCTAAGGCAGATGCTCAACTGACTGAGCTACCCAGGTGCCCCTGAATGGGAGATTCTTAGTCTAGGCTTCCACTTAATACAGAAATCCTCTTTATAGCATATTTTACCTAAAAGATGATACAATAGAAGATTAATGAAACCATTTCAATATTTACACATTTAAATATTCCACAGGAGGTGCTAAATGTAAATTACTATTATTTTGTATTCCTGAAAAAAACCTTTTTTCTAGATTTTGAACAGAAGGCTATAGTATTTAAATATGTGATCTTTTTATTTTAAATCATTGCCAACTACTACACAGAGATTTGTCACACTGGACTTTGATTCTGTTAATAAAATTCACAATAGAAAGCCTGTACTTAAACAATTATTTCAAAGTCAAGTAATAATTCTTTCAAGTAAAATACAGTAAGTATTTCTGGCTAATACATATAATAATATGCATCCAAACAGCATATAAGTCATTTACTCTCAGAACTGATTTGTTAAATACTTGCACAAAGCACCTATGCAACAAAAAGAACGCCTCAGTGTGACCTTCCAAATGAAGTGTAGTGTTAACCACAAAATATAGAGTGACCATATTTTGCAAGAAAAGAGGCTGGTGCAAACTTCATAGAAAACCCACATCACAGCCAGATTTGGCATCACCAAGGTATGACATGAGAGGGGACTTTTGTTCTGAACAACAGTGCCACTCAGTGGCTGAACAATGGTAGTGAACTGATCAACATGAATGGAGGGTGGGCAAAAAGAAAAATGGAATTTTGGAGTAGGCAATGATAAGACTGCAGGCAAAGAGATATATTATGTTGCCATGGTAACTGTACCTTGGAGGTCAGTTAGAGTCTGGACAGGAACAGAAACCTGAGCATCGCTTCCTGTAACTATATCGCCTGGATTTCATAAGAAAAAATAATTAGATTTCATAAAAAGGAAAAAAAAAATCAACTTTACTTTTTTCATAATACTTTTTTATCAATCTAGTTACTAAAAGTACAGTAAAACAAAATACAATCTCAGAAAAATTAATACAAAATTTTTAAAGGTAGTAATTTTTAAAAAATATTTCCTAAAAAGCTTCTGTGCATGTTTTTCTTCAAGAAAAACAACAACAACAAATTGCCCCTAGTCTAAAACAGAGGAAAACTTGAGCAATCAAAAGATTTTGCTGAGATTTCATTATGCTAGAAATAGTAGTGTGATGTAATATTTTCTTTCTTTAAAGAAATTCTTAATCCAACGCTAAAGCTATATGCATTTATTAAGTAGGCATTCTTTTGAAGCTAATTTCCTCCTATAACAGAGAGAAATTATTTTTAACTAAACTTGAAACCAATTTCTTCAGTGATACGATAAATACCTAAACAAGCTCTAATTTCATAGTAAGTACTGAAAAGATTTCATAAGTTACCACATGTACTTACAAATGTCAACATGTAAAAATAAATCTGTGAACTGCACACCCTTTAAACTTGATATACTTATTATAGGCAAGATTTCATTCACAAATTGGACCTATAGGAAATGCTCAAAATAAAGAAGTGTTCAACTTCAAAGGAAATGGGGAGAAAGGGAGTGCATTTTAAAAGTACAGGAAAGAAAGGAAAAGGAGCACAAGAGGAAATTCTGTGAAGAACCTGAGGTACACTCCCATGGAGAAGGAAGACTTTGCGGTTCTCTGATTTCCTTCCTGGATGACCAAGTTCAACACTAGGCACAGTCACTGTCAACAGAATCCCGCCTTTCAGCATCTGAAGGCCTAAGCTATTTTAAGTTAATGAGCTAAAAACCACGCCTTCTTAAAAGACACCGTATTTTCCATGTTTGCTAATGTAGGATTAACAGACTTCCTTCCCCTGTAGCTTTTATACAACAGTAAAAAATCAATTTTTGAATTATGTAACATACCCTCAGTGCCTTGACTACTTGCTATAATTGAAACTGACAGCACAGCCAGCTCATCTGGAAATTACTGGGTTGTACTCATATCGTCCCCATCAATTAACAGTACGTACATTTTGGGATTATATATATATCTATCTTTATCTCCTATAACTGAAATAAAATCTATAAATAGGTACATACGCCAAACAGCAATAAGCAGCTTTTAGCAGAATTTATCAGGTCCTGAATTTTCATAATACAGTTAACTCTCTGTTCACTGATAAATAGAGTGTCTACTTTCTATCTATTTGAAGGAGATTTTCAACTTTATGCTTGCTACCCATTTTTCTCTGCTGCTTTTGGATCACCTATTAGTGTATACTGAGAGTCTGAAAACTCATTTTAATATTAAATACCACCAGAAAGTTGTGGAGGAACATTTGTGCTCCCTCTTCTTTCTTTCACGACCCTGCTCCCAATGCATATACAAACTAGTTTGCATTTCCCACAACATATACATGAATTTTGGGTTTTCCATACAGCCCTTCCCCTACATAAGCACAAATCATCGAGAGTTAACTAACCTGTGAAGACTATAAGCATTTTCATTTTAGAAAAAACCATTTTTCAAAGCGAGTTTCAAATTCTCCAGTGGAGTACAGTAAAAGGGCTAATTTGTTCTCCCTCCTAAAAGGCACCAAGTAGAAGACAGTTCTGAGACAGTTAGAAGTTGTATTCGAACTCAAGCTCCTGGTGCAGACTGTGCTCACCCATGTCTGGGATCACAGGACACACTCGCAGACTTGTCACTGTCATAGCACAGCAGGATACTTGTGAGAAACACCAGCATAAAGAGTCGGTGCTGGAGAAGCACTGTTCCTCGTTGAGTTAGTTAACAAATACATCTTGATAGCTGTTTGGAGCTGGGAGGCTCCCCCCAGCCCCTACTCCGGTCCCGGGAGCAATCCAAACCTCTCACTCCAGGGGGAGGAAGCGAGTGGTCAGAAGGCTTCAGGACTGTGCCTACAGTTCATTTCACCGGTGAGTCAATGAGAGAAGAGCAGCAACCTCTACTGGCTTCTACTAGCATCAGCTGCTCTCTCTGCCTTTTACTGTTTCAGTCAAACCTTTATGCAGGGAGGGGCAGTAGCAGGAATATTTATCTTTAAGATGAAGGTAGACAAGCTTTTCATGATTGACATGAGAAGAATGAACCAGAAAATAAAAAGAAGAGCTGCCAAACAAGGAGACTTTCTCTCAGCATGGGGATTAGTTACAAAATGCCCTAGTGATACTCATGTTCCAAATACTTTAAGTGCTCTGCTGTCTCCTTATAACTGGGGACTTCGTTTTCATCAATTGTTCCATCCTCATGCACTTCCTTTCTCACTTGCTGTGATATTAATACTTGACATTTCCTTAGAGATACAACTTTATACTTCTACAGTCATTTGGCTTGGTTCCTCAGAAAATTTAAGCTACAGCATTAAGAGATTCTCTGACTCATTTGCCTGCCATCAGTTAGAATTACTACTGACTATGGCTTGTTATCAAAGCAATACTGAAATCATATTTGGTTAGAACAATAAAACAGTACAATTAAGAAATATATAAAATAACATTCATTTCCATTCTGAAAGTGGGCATGTCTCCTGGCATTAAAATACATTTACAATGTGTTAATGATCTGAAGTCCTCTTTTCTTTAAATCATGTGTTATAACTCTACATTAAAAAGAAAAGAATGTAGTTCTAAATGAAATCATCTTAGTAAGGCAACCTGAATATTCTAATAAAAACGTATATACTAACTATATAAAGTCTAATACTTCATAGAGGCAATGACAGATAACACCAGGTAATGGGAGAATAAACATATTCTCATTATTGAATAATACTCATTATTTTGTGCCACTGGGGAATAAAATCCATTTACCAGTGGAAATGCCAACAATTTAAATTTTTTAATAATTTTGGGTGCAACCTTTTTAAACAAGAGTATATGGAACATGGTTTAAGGTTTTCATACTGATCCAAGAGTACCAGGGTTGTTCTCAACACCAGCTACTGAACATGGCTACAACAAGGGATCCCTTTAAGACATGAATGAGACATGGGTCAGGATATTTGTCCTGACACTAAATGGCCATGGACTCCATCCTTTGTGAGGTCTTGGGACTGAATTTTGTAGATTTTCTGCCATCATGTTACTATTTCCTGCTTCTACAGAACATAGACAACAGAGTCCTGCCACTAAAAAAATGAATGCAGCTGTTTCTTATCTGCTGTGAATAGGGGTACTTAATACATAGCTCTCTAAATCGTGGAAAATAAGAGCATACAGGCTCTGAGTAAGAACCTGAAGGGCTGTTTTATGAGTAAAGTTCACGCGGGAGCTGAAGCACCGCAAAGGCTGTAACGCAGAAAATGAGCTTGTGTGAGGCCCGGGAGCAAGGCCGCCACTCTCCACAGCTCATGGGACGGCAGCTCAGGACGATGAGGTCTCCCACTTTTCCTCTGCTCTGACATTCTAGGGCCCTAAATGCTGCTGTGTGGACTCACTCACTCTGGCTGCTCACAGTTCTGTTTAGCTTTGCTCCACACCCCCCCCAAAGGGTCTGGTTGGTCTTCCTCAGGTGTAAAGCAGCTGGATGAGCTGCTGCAAGCCCAAGGGCGTGCTTCCGCCAGTACCAAGGGCGTGGAGGAATGCTGACTGTTGGAACTTCCTGTTTCCCTTTCTCTCCTCCAGCCAGAAGCACCATGACACCACGTTAGCAGAATCAGAGTTGGCAGCTTTCAAGTTCTGGGTTGTGATAGTTCATGCCATACTCTATGGGCATCCGCAGGACTCAGATGCAAGTACACTAGGACCTATGTGTTAAAGGAATACCTTAACAAATCACCTCATAACATGTTCCTATTAAGAACAATATGGTTTCTGATAGTCCATCTTAAAAAGGATCTAATACAACCGTGATTGTTCACAGTTAAGTTTTCTATTAATTTCTATTTCTAGGAGACCGGTTCCTCATAGGTGTGAGGAAATCCCAGGCTACGCTGCAAGTGTTTTCTTCAGATTTATTGGTATTTTTTCCTTACCTTTGTTCAATTGCACGGGCATGCTTTCTGATTTCATCAGTCTCTGCTGCTGCTGCTGCTGCTGCTGCTGCTGCAAATGTTGCCTGGGGACCTCTGCTAGGGTCCTGGCGGGAACCACAGCCACGGAAGAGCTGCCACTACCACCTGCTGGTACAGAGCTACCCGCACTGCCTGGGGTGGTCATTGCTGGAGAAATCAACTTTCTTCCAAAATTAATCAGGCTATTAGAGACCTTATTTATATTCAGGGGAGTACCTTTTGCATTGGTCCTGTAAAAAAAAAAATCAGGTGGAGAAACATCATTTAAGTTAGAGGACAACCCTATTTCACATATTCCATTGGTATAAAAACATATAAAAGGAAAAAGTGAGAACTTAAAAGTGATCACAGAATAATGAGACAATAAGATTCTTCAAGAGGTGGCGTATGGAAAAAGGTCTCTGAACTTTTCATTCATTCATTCATTCATTCATTCATTCATTCATTCATTCATTCAACAAATAGGACCTATGTTGTGCTGATACTGTGCTAGGTTCTGGGGATGCAATTGTCCAGGATATAGTTCCCCTCTTGGAGTTTCCAGTCTAGTAGGGGAGAAAAATATAATCGCATTAATAAAGCAAGGTTAAAACCTGTGATGAGGACTCTAAAGGGGAGGTACAGGGCTGGGCAAGCCTTGGGGGTACTCACAGAAGGTGGCACCTATGAAACAAAGTGGACACTAGACTTCCCACAAGCCCTGGCGTGTGGGTATTAGGCCACATTTAATCTGACTTTGAAAAATAAATGTGTCTGACAGCCACGAAATAAATTCAATAAGAGTTATATAGAATCGCCTACTACCTGAGAATTGCAATCCACTTTCACCAACCCTGGCTGTCCAAATCCTCCTTCCCCACTGCCCTGCTTTACTTTTTTTTTTCTCCTTATTTATTTGAGAGAGAGAAAGAAAGAGCACAAGCAGGGTGGGGGGGAGCGAGGAGGGAAGGAGAAGCAGACACCCTCTGAGCAGAGAGCCTGATGCAGGGCTCCATCCTAGGACCCCAGGATCATGACCTGAGCCAAAGGCAGACACCTGACTGAGCCACCCAGGCACCCCCCTATTCTACTTTTCTTGGTGGCACTTTGCATCATCTGACATACTGTCTATTTTACTTGATTGGTTATTATTTGTCCATCTCCTCCAATCCCTGTTTTCAAATCAAAGTTTCATGGAGACAAGGATTTTTGTCTCTTTGCTATATTGCCATTGCCTAGCATATAACAGGTGTTTTATAAATATCTGTTAAAAGACACCTACCTGTAGTCTGTCTTTCCACCTTTACAGTAAAGAGTCCCTGCTCCTGGCCATGGCCAGCTTCTCTATTTGTGCTCTGGATCCCATCCACTGATCTTTCGACATTGTTGCTCCTGCACTTCCCTCTCTCGAATCATGGTGTTCTCCTTATGTGTCATTCCCATTAGCATACAATCATGGGGTGTGCGTGTGTGTGTGTGTGTGTGTCTGTGAGCTTGTGCATGCACACATATGCACACACCCATGTGAACTTATCCTTGAAATCCCATTCCTTTCTAGTTACTGTCCCCACTTCTCTCCCTCCTCACAAGATATTTTTTCAAAAAGCTCTCTTACATGCTACTTCTGCTTCTTCGGTCCTCAGCCCACTACGGTCTGATTGTGGCCCCCTTGCCATTGCTCAGAAACCTCTCCTCCCCATCCCCGATGATCTCCACGTTTCACGGCCGACAGGCCACTCTTATTTTATCCTCCCCTCAGCAGCAGCGAACTCCCTAAGCACCCCTTCTCTCACACTTCCTCGTTCGGCTGTCATGGTTTGCCAGCATCTGTGTTACAACTCTCTGGTAAACAGAGGACACCAAGTAAACATTTGTTAATGGAATAGCTACTGAATGACTACCTCCCACATGATTCATAATTTTGAAGTATCTCAGGGATATTATCTTGAAGACCAGTTATGATTATACATTATTTTAGTTGTAGGAGACAGTCCAATTCCAGGACAATACCAAAGTTTGTATTTTTATTGTCCCAATCATTAATAGAAGCTTATTTTCTCTCGTTTTGCCTGTTTTTTTCCCCAGAAAAGTAGAAAAATTAAAATCAAGTTTGAGGGATGCATTTACTTGATTGGAGTTAACGTGAATTTCACTATCATTTCCTTCTCTCAGATCTACCTGGCAGCTCTTATGTAGTAATTCTCCTACATTTTATATAACAGCTGTATCCTTGGCATTGCTAGATGTAGATCAAAGACAGAACTGATCCTTAGTTCTATAGTAAAAAGCACACTACACTTCTTCCTTTCATAAAGTTTTTCTCTAATGGTATTAGCTAATATTATGGGCTAGGTATTGGAGACTTACATTACTTTGGAGATAGGACAAATCAAATTTAAAACCTGGAATTCAGCTTTATGAGAGAAAGATCTATTCATTTACAACTCAATGAAATGTGAAAAAATCATTTTTCAAACAATTCTTTTTGCATCAGGTTTTATCTTTAAAGAACTTTAAATGCCTTTCCAAAAATTATTGAAAATAACGTTTCTTAATGGAGATAAGGATATACAGTGATTATGCACCACTTCCAGTTTCCAGCTGCTTCTTAATGAAGTACAGCATTCTCAATTTACAGACACTACAGCTTGCAACAGAGAAGGCACTTAATACATGTTTATTGAAAAAGGAATGAATGAAATGAAAAGAACTCATAAATTGTGGATTAAGTAAGGCATTCACCTCTGGCACTGTATCCTACTCAGCAGCCTGCATGCATTCCCATTTCTTGTGTGTGACGGCAGGAAGAAGAGCTATCATGATACTGAAGTTCCACTGCATTTTAGTTTTGCTTGTTTGCAAGTCAAGATTCATAATTCACAGATATGAAGAAGTTACAATGTTGTTACCCTTTTTTATAAACAAAAATGTACTAGTCAAATTCCCACACTGCCAGTTGTAAAATTTATATGTTGATAAAAGTACTAAGAAACTGCTAGAGCATTATCAAGAGAATATGGTTAATGCATCTTCATTACTACTAATAACCACGAAAAACATATAGATCAAGCTCATGCCGAGCAATTTTTCATCTGAATAGCTCTTAAAAGGGGATGAACACTGTTTTCCTTTTTGAACATTTTCTGTTTTCAACCAACTTCCCCCCTCAACCACTACCCATTGCTTCCAGAAGAATATTTTCTTTTCAAAACAACTACTGAAGGTGATGCTACATCTTTCAGATATAAACAACTGTAAACCATAGACTTCTAGGTAAAGCACCCTATCCACATTCTGTTTGTTTTATAGGATAACAATTTTTTGGCCAAAGGTAGCAAACACAGATCTTAAATATCAGTAGCAGCATTCTTTACAAGAAATCCTCATCAATTTGCAACAATTATTACTGGCTGTGATGTACACTATTAAGTCATGTGTATTAAATTAATGAAAATTAATGCAGTTGTCAGAGACCTGATGGACATCGAGTACTGCGTTGGACTAACAATGGAGTGCAATGTGTTATCGGTATTGAAATAAACAGTAAGAGAACTCTGAAGTTAAGACATTAAACAAATCTAATGAGTAACTGGTTTTGCATAATCAAAGTCTTTCATTATTACTGTCTAATAAATACTATTATTAAGTAACAATAAAAATAGTACCATATAGGAGGGATTGTTTTGAAATTGTTGCCAAGACCTTAATTTTAAAAGCACAAACTCATTTAGCAGGATAAATCAGTAGCAATGGGGCATTTTTCTGAAGATTCAAGATTCCTCAAAACATCTGAATCAGAAACCAACCTGGCTTCACCGTTGGGCCCCTTTGGATGAGTTTCAAAAATTCTAAAAATGGGTGGTCTTGTTGCCTCTTCCTACCCAGTTGATCTCTTGTAGCCTGGCTTTCTAATGCATACTCTACTGAAAGAGCTTCTAGTGTCTCCAATGCCTTCTTAACTGCCAGAGTCATGAGCTGTTTTCATTCAACTTCTAAAACTTCGCTAAAGCTTAAAGAACAAAACAAAACAAAACAAAACCCTAACTAAAATCATTATCACATGATCACCTCTGTAAAAATTCTCCACAATGGTGGAGATTTTCCTTTCCTGTTATCTAAACTTTGACACAACCCCAGGCTTTTTCCTTTCTATCTAAGGATTTATTTTTTAGGTCTGATATTAAGTGTCTAATATTTGTTTATTTCACTCCTTTTGTGATAAAATTTTGTTACATGCTTGTTTATATTTTTGTCAAAGTTTTCAATTTATCTGTATTTATTTTTCTCTATACTCTAATTTATATTTTCCATGTTACTTCCTTTCTTTTGTTTCCAAAGGTCGAATGCTTGGTTTATTCATTCATTCATCCACTCATTCACTTATTCATTCCCTCTCTTTCCCAATAAAAGCATTTAAAGCTATACATTTGCCTCTGATTATAGCAATAGCATCAAAGTTTTCCCCACACGTTTTCTAAATAGACCATTGGCTCAATTGTTATTTAGGTATATTTTTAAATTTCAGGTGGTTGGCTTTGTTTTTGTTTAAATGTAACACCCACTTTGTTTTACTGAATAAAAACAGAAATATCAGAAGAGTGGAAGTCGGGGGAATGTTCTAATTTTTCAAAAGGATTATAGAAACCACCAACTGGAAAACAGACTGGCTTATTCAAATTTTTTTTTTTACTAATTACTTGGAAATGGTTGTAGTTTATTACAAGTAGCCATAGAGTTCACTAAAAACAAGTCATTCTAAGGCAACTTTATTTCTTATCTGAAGTGTTAAAGTCTGTTAGATTTATCAAGGTATGTCAGTGCCAGTGGGATCTATCTATCGGAGGATAAATGCGAGCTCAGTTGTAGTTGGGGCTGTATCTCAGGTTTATTGATGAATGTTCTAGCATCCACCAAGGACTTCTTGTGATGACATTTGTCTCACACTTGGTTAACTGACCTGCTCTGTTCACCAGTCCTTTTTTCAAGGTCTTAATCTTCCTTCCATCAGTGAGCTGCACAGCTGGGGTGAGTTGTGTAGCTCTTCTCTGGACTGATGTTTCCTAATCTTTAAGCCAAGGGGCTGAATTATATGATATTTTGGGTCCCTTTTAGATAGAAAATTCCTTAATTTTGTGACTTGAGGAAAGAAAACATGTGCTTATTCAATTTGAGACACCTATCAGATAAAAGAATCAAAATTTAAAATAGTCTCAACAGGCTAGCACAAGACATGAATTAAACAGGTAAAATTTAACAAAAAAAAATCAAATCTTAGCACTTAGGTTAAACCTTTTTACAACTGTGCACTACACATGAATAGAGAGGCATGTATTAACATGAGTTCATATTAAAAAACAAACAAATTCCCAAACATTAGTGTCTTAGTTTGGTCTATAAGGCTAATATGAGTCCACAGGAAAGCTGGTAGAGAAAAGTTTAACATTCTTAGCCTGCACTAACACTAAATGAGTGAACTTTTAGTTTTCAGTCTGACATGTAAGAAGCTTGGAAGTTTCCACTCTGTCCTAACAATCAGAAAAAAGTTGAACAAATTGAAAAATAACAACAACAAATTTTTCTTAGATCCATAAGAGAAGTGAAGTCACAGGGCAAATTGCTGTCCCCAAATCAGACAGACTGACAGATGACTACAGAGAATCAGGATTTACTAGAGCAGAAACCCACAGGAAGCAGAGCTGGAGTAGGGAAATGTGAAGTGCAACTAACAAATTACTAAGGGGGTTGAGTGTGAACAAACTGGACAGATTAAAAACTCCAAGGGGACCTGGTCACACAGAGGGCAGCCCACACTTCTGAGTTTTACCTCTTGGAGCTCTACCAGAGTCTCATGGTGAATATGAGAGAAAAATTGTGTGTACAACAGATAGAATGGAAAGGAACCATTTTGAAATACACCTGAGCGTTCTGTTTTTCTTAACACTGTCTGTCCTCAGGAGAAACTATTTAACCAAAGTCTAACCTGCTAAGGTTTTACCAGAGCCTAACTGACCTGAGGGAAGGGAAACACTCAACCCCAAACTCCTCTAGCTACCCTGTCCCACCTAAGTTAGAGAGGAGGGACAAGAGGCATGTGTGACGTTCACAGTCTGAAGGCACCAGCTCATGAAAAGCCTGAGACCTATTCACAGGATTACAGAATGCTTCCTCCCCTCCCGCACCTTATCACCACAGCACCATAAGTCTACTTATAGCAGTTCCTTTTACCCATTACATCATATCCAACTATCAAAAAAAAAAAGTCACAAGACTTATTAAAAAAATAAAAAGACACAGTTTGAAGCAACAGAGCAAGCATTAGAACCAGACTCAGATATAGCAAGGATGTTGAAATTACCAGACTGGGAATTTAAAACAACTATGATTAAAATGCGAAGGGCTCTAATAGATAAGTAGACAGCATGCATGAACAGATGGGAAATGTAAGCAGAGAAAAGAAAGTTCTAAGAAAGAAAAAGAAAAGAAATAATGGAGATAAAAAGTACTATATAACAGAAATGAAGAATGTTTTTCATAGGCTTATTTAATAGCAGACAATCTACAGCTAAGGAAAGAGACTATGCACACTCCTGAGTTTGAGGATGTTTTAACAGACATTCCCTAAACTAAAAAGTAAACAGAAAAATGACAGAAAAATACCGGAACAGAACATCCAAGAACTGTGGGACAATTATAAAAGGTGTAGCATATGCAAAATGGGAATACCAGAGGAGAAGAGGGAGAGAAAGGAATATCTGAAATAATAACAACTGAGAATCTCCCCATAAATTAGTGTCAGACACCAAACCACAGACCCAGAAAGCTCAGAGAACTCCATGCAGGGTAAATGCCCCAAAAAAGTAGACTTCGTCATATCATTTTTAAACTACAGAAAATCACAGATTAAGACATAAATCCTGGAAGAAACCAGAAGAAAAAAAATCATCCTACCTATACAAGTGCAAAGATAACCAACTTCTTAGAAACCACGCATGCAAGAAGAGGGTGAATATTTAAAATATTCAGAGAAAAAAACCACCAACCTAGAATTCTGTACCCTGTGAAATTATCCTACAAAAATAAATATGGTATCTATATATAGTAAATATATAATGCTCTTAAGAGTAAATATAAACATGTGACTAGAAATACTAAGTGAGTGCCTACAATGCAGAAGTTAACTGTATAGCTATGGGAGACAGCTTTTGGTGAGGCATTAATTTCTGGCAGAATTGAGATGTGTGTTTTTAAAATGGAGTGGAACAGTGGGGAGGTATGAAAACTATGCTGGAAGAGGAATGGTTTAAAACAGCTGGGAAACAAGTCTTAAAATATTATGAGAGCTGCCATGGGGGAAAGCAGTCCTTTATGGCATGGCTTTAAAAAACGAAGAGTGGGGTGTCTGGGTGGCTCAGTCAGTTAATAGTCTGCCTTCGGCTCAGGTCATGATCTCATGGTCCTGGGACTGAGCCCCTCAATGGGCTCCCTGCTAGGCAGGGAGTCTGCTTCTCCCTCTGCCTTTGCTGCTCTCCCTGCTTGTTCTCTCTCTGTGTCAAATAAATAAAAAAATCTCAAAAAAAACCAAAAACAAAAACAAAAAACAAAACAACAAAACCAAAAAGAGTCACAAAAGTTACAGAAAACAGTTCAAAAAGAAATCTTTTCTAATGATTTAACAGGCTCTATTTCAAATAGTAAGTACTACAGTTCTGGAACTGTATAAAAGACGGGAAAATCACTTTCAGACACACAGGGTTCCTGGTTTTGGCCTGGGTGAGAGAGAGACTTAGACTCCAGCTCTAAGTGTTTATGACCTACAGGTGCCAAATGACTTCTGCCATCACATTCATTATACTGCTGAAATGACAGGACAAAATGAGAGGCCTGTACAGTAGTCTAGGCCCTTAAGGAATGTTGATCAAACCCCATCTCTAAACTCGGGCCTGTCTGCCCTGCCTCCTTATCTCCACTTTTCATTTCTACTCTGTTCTCTTTGCCCCTCCTTCTTCCTCCATGTTTATCGTCCAACTGTTTTCCTCTATTTTTCCTCTGTTTTCCCAATCCCTTTTTTGTATCATAGTCTCCATTTCTATCATTTTTTCGCCTCATTCTATTCTTTTTTTTCCCCACCATAAAACCATAGAACTTATTTTAAAATTATTTTCTGTGCAAAGAGTAGTTGGAAAAAGTAATTATAAATACATGGCATTGGGCGCCTGGGTGGCTCAGTGGATTAAAGCCTCTGCTTTCGGCTCAGGTCATGATCTCAGCGTCCTGGGATCGAGGCCCGCATCGGGCTCTCTGCTCAGCAGGGAGCCTGCTTCCTCCTATCCCTGTCTCTCTGCCTGCCTCTCTGCCTACTTGTAATCTCTCTCTCTGTGTCAAATAAATAAATAAAATCTTTTATAAATAAATAANAAAAATAAATAAATAAATAAATAAATAAATACAGGGCGTTGGTTTTTGGATAGAAACAATATCCCCTTCGCATCTCTGTTATTTTTCTAGAAATCTACATTATTGACCTACCCTCAATGGATTATCATTTATACTTATTTCTTTCATGTTTATAGTCATTGATATTTCCTTTGGAAATTCAAAACAGTTGTCAGGGTTGCAACATAATTGCATAGAATCAAGATGATTCTAACACTTGAGCTAACATTTATGATGTACTTCTGTTTACAAATTCTGTGAGCTGAAGGCTTCAAATTCTATCAAATGAATTGGTTTCAGCCTTTCTTAATTCTTTACCTTTAAAATTGAGACTAGCAAATTTGCTTCAGTGAAGACACCTGTATGTAATTCTAAATTTGTTTGCCATATTGTGAGGTTTCTATTAGAAAACTATCCACATCTCAAGGAACTCTAGGTTTTATAGGTCTTTATTAAAACAAAATGATAAAAGTAGTTTCCTATCACTTATTCCTATCACTTAGGAGTCAGACATTCAGGTAAAACCTTCATTCCTTTCAGCTATAAAGGCTATGATTATTTTGCATGTGGCAGATAAATTTTTGTTAATGTGACACGAAGCAGAAGGAATGTAGAGCTTGCTAGGGATAAAAAGCCTGGCCTAACATGTGTTTGGATATAAGCTAAACTGTGGGGCCTACCTAAATGGGTCTGAACACAATTCATAATATTTGTTAAACTAATACAAAAAAATAAGCAATTATGTATTAATTGCACTGTATGAAAATCATTAAGCTCTCCAAGATTTATCTATAGAAATACTGAGTCTTCTGTTTCTATAGTTTTCAACTCTAACCATTTTCAACTAATTTATTTCCTGACCCAGTGTATCCGAAGGATATAAATTTCTCCCATCGGTAACCATGATTCATGACACCAAAGTCTATAGAGTGTCAGGGATTCTCTGGCCTAGGGAAATGCATCAGAATGAAAGAGAATATAATTCTGAGATGCCCTCATGTTGGGGAGTTCTGTCCTCTTCACCTCTCTTCCCTCATTTTGAGAATCACTATGTATCTTCATAATTCAAATCACAAACAGCTACAATTAAACATAAATCAAGAATCACCTACTAGAGTTTTGAGGCAGGAGGTATGGGAGTCAATAAATATAAAGAAATGTGTAAGTCCATGGAGGAGTCCAAGGAAACAGTTACATTAAAAAAACACAGGCATAGAAGGGGATGGGTTAGATGCAGACAAAAAATAATTTTCTCTTAATAAAAAAAATATAAGACCTATATACTAAAAGTTATGAAACACTGCGAGATTTGGGAGACCTAATTAAATGAAATGACCCATGTTCATGGAGTAGAAAATTCAATAATATTAAGGTATCGGTTCTTTCCAAACTGATCTGTAGATTCAATGTAATCTCAGTCAAAAATCCCAATAATTTTTATTGAAATTGACAAGTTTATTCTAAAATTTACATGGGAATGCAAAGGCCCTAGAATAGCCAAAATAATGAGAAAGAATAAATCTAGAGGACTCAGACTACTTAAAATCAAGACTTGCTATTAAAGTACATGAATAAGTGACCATGGTATTAGAGAAAGAATAGAACATACAGAAATAGACATACATATATACGGTCAATTGATTTTCAACCAAGGATCCAGTTTAACTTAAGAGGGAAAGACTAAATAAATGGTACTGAACAGATGGATATCTACAAGGAAAAAAATGGACCTTAATCTCTACCTCACTCCACACACAAAAATTAATTTGAGATAGACCACAGATTTAATACAAATGCTAGAACCCCACAGCTTTTAGAAGAATACAGATTATCTTTGAGACTGTACAGTAAAGGCTGAACTCAGCAGGCCTGGGCTGCCCAAATCCTGCTCATTCCAAAGTTGTTTCAGACAGGCCCCTGACTGACAACTGAGATGACCTCCAGCCCCTGGAAGTCCCACCTGGTAAGATTGGCTTCATATACCTGGGGGCTTGGGCCACACTAAATTGTTCCCGCTTACAATGGGATTTATGGTTAAAGTCTGTTTTTATTCAACCTGGGTCCTGTGCCACTCTGTATCAGTCTGACCTCTGAGGGGACTGGAGACTGAGTAGCTAGTGTTAGTCACACTGTTGTTTCATGCCTACATGACTGACCCCTAATAAAAACCCTTGGGGCACACCAAACCTTGGGAGAGCTTCCCTAGCTGGCAGCACTTACCATATGTTGTCATATGCTGTTCCTGGGAGATTTAAGCACTGCACTGGGACAGGGCAATTGGAAACTGGCACCTAGTTTTTCCTAGACTCCAACCCCTTTCCTTCCCTGATTTTAATCTGTATCCTCTGGCAATAATACACTGTATGCATGAGTGTAACAGCTTTCTGGAGTGCTGCAAGTCCTTCTAGGGAGTCACTGAAACTCAGGGTGGTCTTCGGGACCATCAGAAATGGAGACTAAAGGAAGGCAAAAGTTTCTTAGAGAGGAAACAAAATGTACTAGCCATAAAAGGAGAAATTGATCCATAAACTTTACTAAAATAAAACTTTTATGGTCATCAAAAGACATCACTAAGAAAATGAACAGACAAGCCAAACACTGGGAATAATATTTGCAGCAGATATATCTGACAAAGACTCCTGTCCAGAATATATAAAGAGTTCCTAAAATAAAAAAACCCCACAAATAACCCATTAAAAATAGGTTAAAAAAAACCTTGAAAAAACAGTTTATAAAAGAAGATATACAAATCATTGATAAGTTATGAAAAGATGCTCAACATCATTAGTTATCAGAAAAATGCAAATTAAGCCACAATGAGATACCATTTTCATACCAACTGGGAATGAACAAAAAAGACTGATCATAGCAAATGTTGGCAAAGATGCACAACTACAGATATTTTATATAAGATGTACAAGGACACAAGCCATTGGAACCCCATATATTCCTGATGGGAATAGAAAAAGGTATAGTTACTTTTAAAGGTTTGGTAGTCTCTTATAAAATATCTACCCTACAGGGCAACAGAATTTCTAAGTGTTTACCTAAGAGAAAGAAAACCATATATCCATGAACAACAACAGCAACAACAAACAACAACATCAGAACACCTATACAAGAATGCCCATAGGGGCACCTGGGTGGCTCAGTGGGTTAAAGCCTCTGCCTTCGGCTCAGATCATGATCTCAGGGTCCTGGGATCGAGGCCCGCATTGGGCTCTCTGCTCAGCAGGGAGCCTGCTTCCTCCTCTCTCTCTGCCTGCCTCTCTGCCTACTTGTGATCTGATCTCTGTGTGTGTGTGTGTGTGTCAAATAAATAAATAAAATCTTTAAAAAAAAAAAAAAAGAATGCCCATAGCAGCCTCATTCATAACACTCCGAGTCTAGAGCTAACCCAGTATCTATCAACAAGAGAATAAACAACTTGTGGCATAGTCATATAATGGCATACAACTCAATAATTCAAAGGAACTACTGCTACATGCAATATGGATGAACTGCAAAGACATCATGCTGAGTGAAAAAAGCTAGACACAAAAGAGCACACACTGTGTGGTTCCATTTATGTGAAGCTCATGAAAAGGCAAAACCAATATTTGGCAACAGAAATCAGAAAAGTGGTTGCCCTGGGGTGAGAGGCTGCAACTGACTGTGAAGGGACCCCAGGGAACTCTCAGGTGAAAGAAATGTTCACACCAGGTATACTGTTTCGGATGGTGGTCACATGGGTATGCGCAACTGTCAAAACTCATCAGATCGAATGCCCGATCTGTGTACTGGTGGACAGGATGCATAAATTTAAAAAGAAAAGAAGAAAGACCTATTTACTCTGGACTAGAAAGGAGAGGGTATTACCAGTTTACCTAAATTGGTTTGGAATTAACAACTGTCTTTGATACAACAGACAGTACTTTCAGACATGGGTGTGTTCACAGCACAAGTTATTTGAGCACACAAATATCACAAAGTTACATTTATACAGAAATCAGGGTCCTCTGAAATTCTCATTAGCCAATTAACTACTAATACCGGTAACCATGGACTTCTTGGCTTCACGGCTTGGAGAATATTATTAGCAATTATTTCTTTACCATATTTTAGCAAGAAAGTATTTCTGAACAATTGCAGTCGTCATGTAAGTAAATAAAATAAAGCCTAACTTAAAAAAAATGTTGATCATATAAAATGGAAATTGTCCAGGGGAATTTTATAATGACATTTAGGTATTCAAAACAGTATTTATTTACTCAGTTATTAAACTAAATATTTGCTAACCACTATGAACAGTGCCAGGTATCATGCTAGGAATATGAAGATTCTAAGATGCAGATCCTGACATCAGTATGAGTTTTTCTACAATTTAAGGTGAAAAGGACTCATTCATTTCACTAATATTTAAATTTGTTCTCTGTGCCAGGTATTGAAGAAACAGCAGTGAATGAGGTATATATGGTCGCTGTTCTCACAAAGCTCGTCATATTCTAAGATAAGATCGTTGGAAGGATCCTCGCCTTCCTGGAACCCTGCACTTTCTCAGGACATTCTAGTTAGGCCAGGCCCAGAACGGAGCCCTTTCAAGGGCTGAGATCCTGATCCCAAGGAGAGATGCAGAACTATTAGCCACCAGGCATTCTGGGGTAAGAACGGACTGGATGCCATCACTCTTCAGGCATGTGGAGCCGAGCTGAGGAATGTGGGATGTATCTTAAGAGCTCAGGGTACCCTCCTTACCAGAATCTTCCTATCCTGGAGCCAGGCTTCCTCTTAGATCTCCTGCAGGGCTCCTGATAAGGGGCCTTCTGCAGAGGGCTTACCTACCAGGATTGTAATTTGGGAGTCTTTCATCATTGATATGAATTGTTTAAACTAAGCTCTGATTGGCGGGGGGGTCGGGGAGGCAGAGGAAAGCTGGGGTAGTTAACACCTAGAATGTTCCTGCTGATCAGTGAGTCGAGAGATCAGGAACTAAGATTGTTATCTTCTGTCTTTAAAATGCTGGTGATATGAAATTGCTTCAGCAAGTTAAGAGACCTACGGTGTGTAGCCTATGAAAAGGCACTGCTAGACAGAATGACATGTGCTTTTGAGGCACTACTGCCAGCTTGGGTGCCATCATTTCATCCCCTCTGCAGAGCAGAGAGAATTATACATTTTAAGAAATCATGTTGTGTCATTTTCAAAACAGAAAATCCATGAACATTCTGGAATAAAGAAGGTATGTGATTCTACTCTTAATATAAGCAACTGCAGTATTTAAAAACTATGAAATTCTGTTCCATGCCTACTCAACTGGGCACTTTAGTAGTTACAGATTCCTAAATAAATTGATAGGTCCTTCTGAAGACTGGTCACAAATTAGATGTACTTATTTTTTTTTATAGCAGCAATTTCTGGTTATTTAAGGACAAAATTGGAATGAGATCTGAGTGTTAAATTGTCGTTCTGAGCTTAAAAGTTGAATGAATAAGAAAATGTCAATTCCCATTTTTAAAAAGAAATCTGCAAGTAAGTAAAATCAGAGCACAGTGAATATTATCCACACACGTAATGGAAAATCTACCACTAAAATACCTAGGCACTTGCTTTTAAAGACTTAATTATAGCAATCCATGGTAAAGCAGAGACGAGAAATCAGGCTTCTTGATTTCTAGAGATATTCTTATCCATGAAATCACATGTCATCTTTGCATCCTCGTCCCTTATTTGGATAAGCAACACAAATAGAAGTCCATTGCCATAGTTATAGCAGGTATTAGTTCCCTGATTTTCAGGTGTCTGCCTGTCACCTGTCTGTTTTCTATTTACTGATCACTGCTGGGGGTTCCCTCATGAGTATGTCCCCCTCTGGACCATTCCCACTCCCTCTCTTGCTGCTTCATGACAGCTCCAATGCATTAACTCTTTAAGAGCCTCTAAACAGCTAAGAAAGTAGTTGCAAGGCTAATTATGGCTGAAGGACTCAGCCAGATAAAAGTATTTTAGGCCTTAAATAACGAAATGGGAACTTTACCAGTGGTTTCACAGCTATGATGGTTTTTAATCATAGAGAAGCAAACCTCCAGGAATTATATGATGGTTATAAAGAACTGGAAGAATTCTTTGGCAAGATTATCAAGTTTGGGATGCCTGGGTGGCTCAGTCAGTTAAGCATCTGCCTTTGGCTCAGGTCGTGATCCGTTGGTCCTGGGATGGAGTCCAGCATCGGGCTCCCTGCTTAGTGGGGAGTCTGCTTCTCCCTCTACCCTCCCCTCCTGCTTGTGATCTCTCTCTCCCTCTCTCAAAAAAATAAATAATATCTTTAAAAAAAAGATTATCAAGTTTGTCTTAAATTATACTTCAATTGGTGACTAAGGATATTCATGCACCTTCACCAGTGCTCTTACTCATTCATTCATTCATTCATTCACTCATTCATTTATTCTAAACCATTTTAGAGATATAACTGACATACAAACAGCTGTGCATATTTAATGTGTATAACTTAATGAGTATGGAGATAAGTAAACATATGTAAAACCATAACTACCATCTATGCCATAAACATATCACCTCTAAAAGTTTTCTCTCTCCCTCTTTATTATTATTGTTCATTGTTTTACTTTTTGTGATAAAAACACTTAAAATAAGATCTACCCTCTTAGCAAATTTTTAACATATATTAATTAGTATATTATTATTACCTATGGGCACTATACAGTAGATCTCTGGGACTAACTCATCTCTGGTTCATTTATTTTTAATTTTCTAATATGAAAGGTGAAAATGATACTTCACTGGTATTTTAATTTGCATTTCTTTGACTAATTATGAGTTTGACTAGCCTTTTAAATGTTTATTTGCTGTGTGAAATACTTTCACTGAGTGCCTAGTCACTATGTTAGGTGCTGGGATATAACAGCATGACAAAATGTAGAGTTTACATTTCAGTGCAAGAAACAAACAATAAAAACAATTAAAAAATCCTAATCATTTTTTTAACCATTTCAGGTATTAAGAATTGCTATAAAACACAAAAACAATAACAAAGTAAAGAGACAGAGTAAAGCGGTCCATTATTTTAGATAGGGTAGTCAAAGAGAGGTTCTCTGAAGAGATGATATTTGAACACAGAGTAGTGTGCCAGGTGGATCCTTGAGGAAGAATCCAGGCACAGAGCACAAAGCAAGCTCAAAGCTCCTGAAGTGGGAACATGTTTGTTTGCTTGAGGAATAGTAAGCAGGCCAGTGTGGCTGGAGTTCCCTGAGAAACAGGAAGAATGGTGGTAGCAAATGGGGTTGGAAAGATCGGAGGCCAGATCATGTAGGGCTCACCCTGCAGGTCATTGAAAAGGCTTTGCATTTTATCCTATATATTTTGGGACGTAATTGAATGGTTTTAGGTAGTAGAGTGATAGGAGCTGACTTACATGTATCTGGCTGCTATGTAGAAAAGGTCTATAAGTGAGAAAGTAAAAAGACCAGTTAAGAAGAGACTAGTGGTGACCTGGTATTAGCAGTACAGAGGGGAAAGGTGATTTCTTTCAGGATATATTTTGAAGAGGATTTGCTGATGGACTTGATGTGTGATGTAAGAGAAAACAATTCAAGGGCAATTCTAAGGTTTGATCAACTGGGTTGGCTATTTATTGTAATAGAGAAACATTGGGGAATAATAGCTTGAGGAGGTAGAATCGAGTTTAGTTTGGAAAGTATTAAATCTGAGATACCTATGAGACGTTCCAGAGGAAATACTGAGTGAGTAGTAGAACATAAGAGTCTGGAGTTCAAAGGAAGAGGTCTTACTAAAGACCATTCACTCATAAATGGTATTTAAAGCCATGAACCTGAACTGAGATCCTCTAGGGAATGAGTACAGTGAAAAAAGGAAGTCTGGAGGGTCTTCTAAAATTTATAAGCAGAAAAGGAGGATCCAACAGAGCATGGCATGAGATGGAATGGCCAATGAGATAGGATCTCCTGTTTCTTATTGAACTGCATAAATTCTGTATACCTTAATGATACTAGTTTGTCAGTTACTTGCACTACATATATTTTTCCAATTTTCCATCTGGAAAAAAACTGCTTTTTGCATCAGTTTATTTTTGACACATCTACTTAAAAATAGTTGTGTATTAAAATGTACCAGTCGTTCCCTTTGTGATTTCTTCCCTTATTTTTAAGCTTAAAATGTCTTCTAATAACTAGAGATCTGATAGACACTTACATTTCATTTCTATGTTTGCTTGAGTATACTTTGATTCAGTCAGAATTTGTTTTGGTGTATTTGGTGTATTTGTTAAGGTTATAAGTTGATACCTTTTCAAAAGATTTGTCAGGTTTCCCAACATCATTTATTAACTCTTCTCACTGGTCTGTGATGTGTTCTTCACATACTACCTTTCATTTGGTTCAGTCAGTTTTAAGCTTTGAAATTGCAGTAGAGCAGGTGAAAAACCTTCCTTCCAATCATCACAATGATACTATGTATAAGAATTTCAATGTGCTTACAAGAAACTCCTAAAATGGAACAAACGTTTTGAGAAGAAAAATGCAAGGACGGAAGGCTAAATAGAAGAAAGATAAACCATGATGGGTAGAAGGGAAAGGGTATAGCCCATTTCCTTTTTTGAAAAAAAAAAAAAGTAGACATTGAAAAATGTAAAAAGATAACACATGTATGCACACAACACGTTTTTTGTTGAGTAAGTTCCCCATGCCAGCCATTATCTTCAGTGATCTCAGGTGGTAAGACAACATGCCTGTCTTCAGGGGGCTTAGATGGGGAAATTGGGGAGTCAGATGACACACATAAGTGAAGTCTGTTACTTCAGTGAGTAATGAACACTATGAAAATAAGATTGGGCAATGAGGTAGAGAGTGAGTTAAGGGGAAAAAAAGACAAGAGGGAGGTCCAAGGGGCCTCTGTGACGTAACCTTTGGGCTGAGGTCTAAATCAAGCAGAAGCAAGAAAAGAGGAGGGAAAGATGGGTGCTCCAGGAAGGGGAAGACCAAGGGCAAGCATAAGAGTTAAGAGAAGGAAGAGTGGAAGGAACGAGGTCAGAGAGATAGAAAATGGACCCAGGAAGAACACTGGATTGTCAACCCTAATAGGTAGCCTTTGGAGGCATTTACATTAGGGTGTGATATAATCTGTTGTCAACTGAGTTATTTGGCTGCTATGTGAAAACTAACCTGGTGGTGGGGTGGGAGAGAATAGGGGAGAGAAGGGATTCTAGCTAGAAAGATCTCGTATAAAGAAAGTACTTAAAATACCCTGTTCTTTTAAATGTACTAAAACTAAATATTTGACACGATGGAGTAGAAATGCAAGTGTCTACACTGTAAGACTCCTGAGGGCAGGAGTTTTATCTGGTTTGTTCACAGAGTAAAGAAAGTCTGGCACCCAATAAAAGTTTGTTAAATTAAATGAACAAAGTGCCTACGGAGAAACAAGAATCTGGTGAAATGAACAAACAAAAAAGAGCTTCACAGAAGCCTCACACGCTATAGAGCTGGTGTCACAAAGACACAGCACATGAAAATGTGAGACAGACTTCCATCAAGGATGGGTCATTTAAAAATAACATTACACTAAAACAAGGTTCAAGACACAAGTTTAAATTTAGCCACTCTCTTGTAAACGTCTCACTCCCTAGACTATAAGTTTCTATGTGGCAGGAATTATGTCTTCTTTTTAACTCTCCAAGTAAGAGCAGAACGCATAGTGTGTGTGTACTCCATAAATGTATATTTTGGTTGCTGGAATCCTACTGAAGAAAAGCTAGTGCACAGAAAAATGCTTAAGGAAAAAAAATTTGGACAACTTGGCAGCATTTATCATTACTAAAATTTTAGTCTTCCAGAGTAAACTTTGAAATTACATTCTAATTTGAGATGGTTCTGGTTTGACAAGTTAACTCTTGAGACATCTGAGTACAGTATTATGAAAGAACAAAACTGTTCATCAACCCTTTATGCCAATGTTAATTTCTTTTAAAAGTAGAATTTTAATGTTTTTTTATTCCTACAGTGACCCTTAAAATTTCTATGTATGTAATCACAAATGCACACACAAGATGCATTTATAAGCTTATTGTGTAGTTCTAAAGACAGTTGGGAAACCCAATTTTAATTTTGTTACTGAAATAATTTAAAAATATATTATAGAACTGCCTCTTTTCAATCAACAGCAAGGATCTAGAAAGAGATTATACAAGTAGGTGCAATTTATTCAGGTTTATTAGTGTTAGAAAAATGAAGTTGTCTAACTTCAAATTATAACAAATACTCTACTATTTTTCTTCTTACCATTGACAGCAATGTATACATTTTCTCATGCCTTTAAAAAAAACTCGGATATTTTATTTAGTAAAGATGTCACTGCATGCATTAACCACTGATATGCTAAAATCTGTAAATTTATTATCAGCAAATGTGTTAAAAATTCCTGACCATCTCAGAGAACATCTTTGTGGCTCATAACTTTCATCATTGGAGAAAGAGGACTTACCGGCTTTTATTCATGAGGTCTGCTCCACGTGCTTTGTAATAATCTAAATTTGGATGGAACTGGTAAGTCACTGGTCTTGGATTTCTCTATAGAAAAGAAAAATTTAAATGTAAAAAGCTATTTAAATTACACATTAACACATACAAGGACAAAAACAATTGTTTTTATATTCTTTCATAGAAAACATATAATAACGAAGTTCAATAATTAGTGTGCTTGGGTTTTGCTCTCATAGTTGAAGTTTTACCTTAAATGATCTTAGTCCTGATTACACAATGAAATTATTTTTTATATTTTACTTTTACCTGTCTCAAAGTTTACATAGATTTATTCCTGTCATTCGATTTTTTTCCCAAGTACACTTAATACACAGTGTTGTATTAGTTTCAGGTGTACAATATAATGACTCAACAATTCTATACATTTCCTAGTGCCCAAGATAAGTGTAGTTTTATTTCTGTTGATTTTGATCGCTTTTAATATGACTTTCCAAAATATTGTAAGATAAAATTCTGACAAAACTAAAAAATTACATGAGATGTAACACAAAAACAGTCTACGCTTAAGGCCTGAGAGATACGAAGTGTTAAGAAAGCTGCATTTTGGAAGGAGAGTAAAAAAAAACCCTGCTGGTTTTGGATAACCAAAATGCCAAATATGCCCACTAGATGGCACACAGAGTCCTTCTTCTCCAAAAATGAATGTTTTATTTTAGAATTCAGCAATTCTTTTAAAGTTAGAAATTTCTATGTCATCTATTCTTATATATGAGTTTAATCAGTACCCAGGTAGTGAAAATATTAGCAGGGTTCCATCAAATGAAAAAGCAAATTGACCAATGCACATGAAAACAGCAATATACTGGGCTTTCTTGCATTTGATACTTATTCATAAACATTGCAGAAATGTCCTGAGATCATTAGGTCAGGGTTGTCTATCTAAATGTGTTACTATCACTTAATGGTGTCTATTTTTTAAATGTGTCAAGTCCCTCGTAGGCAAATAAAAATTAAACCAATTCTACTTTATAAAAATGCAGTATGTTAGTATCACAGCTTAAACGAATTCTAAAATGTTAAACTACATACATTTTTCATTAAAAAGTTTTACAAAACTTATAAATAAATGTGTTCCAGTGTTTACCTGAACTTATAATTCAAGTTAATAATTAGAAATTTGAACTAGAGCATGCTCTGTCCTTTGAGAGCTCTATCTAGACATAGAAAGGTTTCATTTTATCTTAATAGAAAATTACCAATATGCTTTGCTATCAATCCTTGGAGCCATAATAATCCCAAGGCACTGATATACTTGTATGTATGCAGGGGGTCTATAATTGCTAAGGTTAAATAGTTTGAAATTCATCAAGCTAACAAGCTGCATCTTAATGGCCATGATGGACCTTTTCTTTTTCCGCTGAAAAGAGAGTATTTACATAGCTCAACCCTTTCACATCTCTTCCAAGTCAGCCCTAATCATCTGACAAAAATGACAATCCCTTGATTTAGCTCCAGCTACTATTCCTCTGGTTTGGTATTCAACACAGTTCTACAATAATCAAATCTGAATGGCCTTGATGAAGATAACCGATGCTTCCATGACTACCATACTATTAAGTCAAACAGTGCAACTCTTCTCTCTCTAGGAATTATAACACGGGTTTCCTTGTGGTAGCTGATGACAACCTGGACCCAAGTAGGACGGGAAAATAAAATAGAGGTGAAAGCCACTGGCAGACTGCCAGCACACTCATGATTTATTTAAAAAATTAACTTTCGCAGGACTATCATTCATGACTAATTTTGCTCTTTATTCTCACTACCTGGAAATACATTTTGTTTTTGCTAATATTTAAAAGGCTTTTCTTCTGGTTCCCAACAAACTAATAAAAGATTATGTTGCTTTTTGCTAGAAAACAATGAAATAAGGGATTGCACGGAGCAATTTCTTGAAACATCTTTATAAAGAAATGACAAGCAATTCAAGACACGAAGTGCTGATCTATCTAAGCACTTAAAGCCATTATTAGGAATAATGATCTAACTTGAACATATGAATGAGGCTCAAGTATTGCTTTCACAGAGGCCTATTTAAATTCCTAGGAGACTGACTAGTATCAAAGGGAGAGGCAGTTTAAAGTATCGCTGTACTGCGATGGAAAAAAAAAAAAGAATCAAAAGATGATGTTGAAAAACAGCATTTGAAATGTAAGAAAATAAAATCAGAGGTTAAAGTTGAAAGTTATTCAATAGAATTTTCTGAGATGATGCTATTACTAAAACATAACTATGTAGACACAGAGATGATCTAGACTAGCACTGTCCAACCAAAATACGATATGGGTCACAAACCCAAGCTTTAAATGTGATTTAAAATTTTCTAGTAAGCACATTAAAAAAAAATAGAAAGACACAAGTTTAATTAAATGTAATAGTATTTTATTTGATTCAGTATATCTAAAATGTTGTCACTGTAACATGTAATTAATATAAAAATCCTTGAGATATTTTATATTCTTCCTTTTCTACAGTCCTTGAAATCCACTGTATATATATATTTATCAAACCTACAGCACATTTCACTTTGGATCAGCCATACTTCAAGCGCTCCATAGCCACATGTGGCTTGTGGCTATCATAATAGACAGCATAGAACTAAATATCTGTTCATAACATAAACCAGTGCGTGGCTGTAAAAATCAACATGTATAGACATGAACGATAAAAGGGCCGATATACTTTGCTATGTTAAGATTCAGTCCTGACAGCTCTTCATTTGCCTATAATTATTCTCTTTTAATTAAGTTAGTTTTCTGAATAAGGTTTTAAAAAGTCAAGAAATTTTGGAACAATATCCATTCACACAGCTATGTACTAAAATGATAACAATGGTTTCCTTAGGGACATGAGATTAAATGAGCATAATTCTAACTTAACACAACTGAAATATTTTAAAAGTAAGGAGGGGTGCCTGGGTAGCTCAGTGGGTTAAAGCCTCTGCCTTTGGCTCAGGTCATGATCTCAGGGTCCTGGGATGGAGCCCCGCATCGCATTGGGCTCCCTGCTCAGCGGGGAGCCTGCTTCCTTCTCTCTGCCTGCCTCTCTGCCTACTTGTAATCTCTCTCTGTCAAATAAATAAATAAAAGTCTTAAAAAAAAAAGTAAGGAAATACTTGCTTTTCTTATTTAAAGGGATTTTTATCCAAATAAAATTTTCATAGAAATGTAACAGTTCTGATTTTTAATTTTTAAAGATCTAGAATTTCTTCTAAAATATGAGCCAATGGGATTCTACATATTATATATATGTATATATATATATATATTCTATGTATATAAAACTCTGTAATGTAAGAGAGACCAGACTCCATAATAGTTGTAATTTTTCATCATGCAGGACAGTGATATCAACAGTTTTAATAGTATGTCTTTGCATGGACTGGGACAATTACTAATTATTTTAAATCCATTTTTACACAGATAGAATTTTGACTATTAAAAGCTTTTCCAAACCAATGTGCATCAAAAACAAAAACCAAAACAAACAAACGTCTTGTTTTGGTGAATTTTTCTTTGGAAAAAAGACAATAAAATGGTGATTGTAACTGACATTGGTCTGTGTGCAGAGGAATACCAATTATGTTACATAATCTGGGAAGTCTACATAATTATACACGAAGATGCAGAAATCACAGATTCAGTTCACCCAGAGTTTACCATGCCTCTCCTAGACCAACCGCGATGGACTTGAGATAAATCTTCTATAAGCCTGCAGCTAAATACCAGTACCAGTCACCAAATTCTTCTCTGTTAACAAGCCTTTGTAGCTCTTTTTAAAGTTTTCTCTTCAACATTTTATTTCAATTTAAAGAGAATGTGGAATATCCCACCCATGGCATAGACAGGCTGGATTTTTGGGAGGCATCTTAAAGCCTTGTGGACAAAACGACTTCTAGAAGAAGAAACAAGCATCCTAGAAGGAAGTGTATGGGAAAACCAGACCAAACCAAACCCATGCTGTATTTCTGAATTTCCAAAAATGCTTTTAATTTGGCATGATGACAAAATCAATTTATAAACAGTACTTAAATGACAGCAATCCAATGTAAGGGATAAAAGTGACTGAAACCTATTTAACCTTTCCACGGCAGTTAAAGTTCTACACTTCCAAGGTCTCTATTACATGCTAGAAACCCGCTCCTTAATGTAACTGCAGGTAAAACCAACACCCTCTCCCTTACAGAGTATGACTTCTGATGATAGCCACCTCTCCTCTGCTCTCCTCTATAATGGAGGTCATAGATCAGCGTATCAACCCCCTCCCCCTGCAACCCTTATCCCAATCCTAATATTTCAGTATTTTAAGTTCACACTCACTTTGTGGGGTAGTATACAAAAATTTAAATGTTAACACACTACTAAGTACAACTAAATGTAAGATGCTATAGGAATAATTAACTACAATATGGTACGGGACAGTTTTCCTTGTTCTGAGCCTGGGGATATCAAACTCATCCATCAAAGGTCATTACAAATAGTACTTTCCAGATTGATCCCTCAACTAAACTTATCCTCACTTGAAGATGACTATCTCCTTTTGAATTTTTACATAGAGACCACGAAAGGAAAAGAGTCTAAAGTATTCATCCTGCTTGGAACAACACAATGTGTTTCAAAGGGCTGGCTATTTACAAACACATGTAGAACTGAGAGGAGCAAAAGAAAAGCAGTTCCCTGTGATTCCAGTGACCCGTTTTCTAATTTATGAATGTATCAGGAGGAGTTAAAGTTATATGTTAAAAACAAAGGGACTAGGAGAAACATCACTCATCTGCTGCAGGCAGGGGAGGCAAGGATCAGGAGTCCGTGAGGATCCCTGCTCCACCCACCACTAGCTGAGCCCCTGTGCCATGTCAGTTATACCCCCAGCTCTAGTTTCCTCGTTGAAAACCTGCAGGAATGAACATGAGGTGCACAGTACAGTGCTGGGCCCTTGAAAAAATCTCAATGAAACGGAAGCTATGATTATCTCCTGATAACGCTGACAAACAGGCATTTGAGAGCAGATTTGATAGTCTGACAACTTAAAATCCACGATAAACTATACGTAGAGAAAGCGATGCTTCCGAAGATCATATATAAATTTAGAGTAGATATTTATCAACCATTTCTTAAAAAGCAAAAACACTTATTTAGGGAAATATTTCATGTATACTGGATCTCCTCTGTGGGGAGAAAGGCTGTTTTACTCCTCAGAATAGAGTCCGTGCATTTTTATAAATTTTAAAAAACTGTAAAACCATATTAATGCATATTTGCTTGCCAGCTTACGAGGTTCTAGTAATTAAAGTGATTTCCTGCAATATGTCTAATTATCACTTTTATAGTTTATTGATCACAATTTTACCTTAAACTTATAAAGTTCCTGTAGCATGTGTTTAACAGAAAAGACTGTTTATAATATAATGCATGTTTGGCATGAAGAAAAGAAAATATTTGACAAATGAAAAATTACTTAGTTTTCATTTCCCTATTATCTTGCTACCAAATCTTAATTTTTAGCATGCCAGATTAGAAAAGGGGAAAAAATGAGGCTCAGAAGGAGAAGCAGCACTGTAAAAATATGTCGAATATTTCTCTTTGATGAAAAATGAGACTCTTATTTTAGTGAATATGTTATTGCCTCAATGCTGGGGGAAAAGCAACCGTCATTAGAAAAACGAATTGCTCAGCTGTTTATAAGCAAAAAGCTCTGGGGGAATTTCTTAGGACCCCAAAGGCAAAGCATTACAGGGTTATGCAAACATATGTTGCAGGTGTTTTAGGGGAGACAGGTGGGCAAACCTCCGCCATGGAAGAGGAGCGAGTTTAATACGCTGTAAGTGAAACGAGAGAACCCACATGCATCCAAGTGTGGGGGTACCATGATGCCCATGAGCTGGGGCTGTGGAGCAAAAACTCGCCCTAAAATTATCTTGTTAGTGCCAAGCAAACAGAATTCTTTCCTTCTTGTAGTTTTGTAGAAAACAAACACTGCCAATTACTTTTTTTTTTTTTAAACTAAAGGTATTTTAAACCTGGAACAAAGAACAGCCTGAAATAGCGATAATTATCCAAAAAAAGATAAGGATGAAGTATTGTTGCCTTTATTTAAACAAATATTCCTAAGGAGACAGTTTGTTGTAATATCCCCTCTTTGGTTCACTAGGCAACATTAGATTTATCATAATTCTCCTAAAGCCTAAGATATTTCTATATTAAAATGCTAATTTTGTCTTTTCTTTTGCCTGTAATTAAAGCTGGGGAAATTTGTGATCTGATATTCACTGATGCTAGAGGGTCCACAAAGGTCTCACTATTTCTGTTTCTTATTGCCACATACTGCCCTCTTCATTAAAATTAGATAGAGTAACACAGTGGATCAAAAGGCAGACATTCTAATCCTTAATGCTCACAAAATTCCCATTTAAGGAAAAAAAACCATAAAAATAAAATAAGTGGTATTAGCTGGATATTGCTGTCAAACCTAGACTTGTTATCTTATTTCCTTCCTCGTCATTTATCTGAGAGTTCATTTTCTTTTTATATTACTTGTTGAGACAATACTCATTCTACTACACATATCTATAAAAATAGTGTATTGAGCTATGCCTTCCTTATCTAAACCATTTTTCCTTTATTATTTAAAACAACCCATACCATGAATTAAATGTCAAATACTTAATATAAAATAAACTCATAAAAGAACAGATTTGGAAAAATAAAACCTAGTTTGATTGTTCTGCAATACTACAAATCCAAAATGTAGATACAATGCATTCATCAAGTTAACAGAGAGAAAAAAAAAATAAATCTTTGTAACAAGGTTGTAAATTAGAATATTATTTCAGTACCAGGATTAAAATGACCTCTGGTTTATATACTAATAATTTTGATGGGACATATATATAGAGAGAGAATATGAGGCATTAAGAATCTTAGTGCAATTGACAGAAATATTTAGGTAATTATAATCTATGCAGCTATAGATTAAAACTTAAAGAGTAAATTTAAAAGGCCTTTAAAAAGTTAAAAAAAAAGGAAGCAAAAAATCATTAATTGGGTAAAGACACAGACAAAACCTCTGAACCCATGCCAGCCTCATTTTACATACTGAATAAGCCCAATTCCCTAAAGTGACATCCCCATCTATACCCTGGCAAGCCGAGATCTCAGATGGCAGAGAAGCATTTTAAACCACCTGTGCGTTATGCTCGACTGTAGCTTCACACAATAAATAGACACCAAAAGAGAAATAAAATTTTTTCCTTTTTTAAAATATATTTACATTTTTGAATTTAGCATGTAGGAAGATGCCAGATTAACATGCCCCCCAATATATATATATATACACACACACACACACACACATACATACATAAATATGCAAAGTAGTTTAGGTCTATATGTTTTCTTTGTTACTAATACTGGGCCTCAAAATATTCCTTTTGGTTAGCTCTTTTCAGCAGTACTGAACTCTTCACCTTTTTCCCCTCTGTAAATGTGAGCAGGATGGGGGAGAAATGTTACTTGAATGGTTTAAAGAGATATGGAAACCCATTTGTCTTTTTGTTCAAGAGTGATTCCCGACCTTCAATGATATAAAGGAGAAAGGAAAGAGGCAATCTCAAAAAATATTCCTAAATATTCCAATTTGGGACTTTAAACTAAAATCTTTGATATGAAAATTATCATTGTAAATTTTTATCTTTAGAAATGTTAAAATAAGTTTAAACAAGGTATTATCAAAATAGAAGCAATTTAAAACTGGTTTTAGGGCTTTTGAATCCTGGAGAATAAGCCCAGGTGACCCTATGGGAATGAGAATCCTGGTTTGAGAAATGTTGCTCCCCTCTTTTTTCCCTATCTTCTTCCCTTTCATTACCTGCTTTGCAATTGCCAAGAGAACAAAAGTGAAGACCCTGCATACTGAGGCCTGGTAAAAGGAAGCCTCGCACACCCACACTTCTCATGCAGTCTGGGGAGTAATTTCAGAGATAAAACATCTCGAAATTAAAAATTCACTTATTATATAAATCCACTCTTACCAAGGTCATTCATTTACACTGTATTTTTTTGTGATGCTTTCTAATATAACAATGAAGTATCAGTAATGAACTTTAAAATGTCTATATGAAGAAGGAAATCAGAAAACAACCATAAATAACAGATTAGTTACGTGTTCCTGAGTGAAACCAAGCTCCACTTAAGAAAGTGTGTCAAATAAGACCACTGAGAAAAGTCCCTATAGATGGACTCTTGCCTTTCTTATTTTGTTCAAGATTTCATGTATCATTATAAAAAAAGAACACCAGGAGCAGGTAGGAATTTCTCTTACAAGTAGATAGTGCCATAAAACATTTTCTTTTTAACCAGTAACTCTGGATACAGGTCAGTCTTAAAACCACAGCCCCTTCAAATATCCAGTGATAATAACTGACGTGTCAACTGCACGCTACTCACAGGACAGTCTATGCTTGGGGTTCTGATCTCTTTTGTGCCGTGGACTGCTCTGCTTTCTGGTGATGACTCTGGCCTCCTTTTCAGAATAATGTTTTCAAATGTATAAAATAAAATAAGTAGGGTTATAAAGCAAACCGATTATGCTGAAATGCAGTAATCAAAATATTGAACAAATTTATAACAGTGAAATGTACTTTTATATTAATGTATTAAATAAGATATAGTGGCTGGTCTAATTATTTAGAAGAAGCGATGAATGTAAATGGTGTTTCAAGATATCTTCATCAACTGTAATGTGATATCTGTGATTGCTATTAGTGAAAATGTTTGAGGTGCTGTCAATACTACTGCAGTTTGTTGTCTTCATCCCTTGTTGAAAGAAATATTAAATTTTCATAAGGACTTACTGAAGATAAAGATGTAAATATTTCCCATCCAAATTCCTAGAATTCCCTGAATTCCACCACAGACCCTTAAGGGGCTTTTCTCAGAAACCTGAAAGGTGGCTTTGGATAATAGCTTTCATCTAGGGAGGCAGAGTCTTATGGATACCACTGGATTAGTTTATTAACCTTTTTACTGTACAATGTGGGCAGAGGTAATAGTCAAATATAAAACAACCACTACAGCACAGGCAGCTCTGGAAAGCTCCTGCTGTTCCAGGCTTTAACCCTTCAGATGCTGCATTTCCTTAACTGCTGACATCAAGGTACTTCAATATTTTAACAACTGCTATACCTGTAGTACCGGATGAGTGCCAGCCCTGGAGAGAAACAACATTTAGGAGTAGGGATGTTTAGAAGTACGGGTTTCGCCCTGGGTAGCATCCAGTACCTTATCTGAATGAATGAGAAGTGAGGTTACATGGAAGGTGAGGGTGAGGATGATAGGGAAGCGCTCCATGATAGCGAAGCAAGCTGTCTACTTCCGGAGAGCCCACTCTCTCTGGGCTAACTTCTCTGATTTCCCTATTGGTGGGGAGGAACTGATGGCATTCAGATTTGTGGAGGGATGCTTCATAAGTGTCCATTCAGTTCATAAGCTGTCCATTCACCATTTTTTTTTTTTTTTTGGAGGCACCTGGACCTTCTTTTAGTCTACTGTCAGAAATGCTCTAAGAGGGCGCCTGGGTGGCTCAGTGGGTTAAAGCCTCTGCCTTCGGCTCAGGTCATGATCCCAGGGTCCTGGGATCGAGGCCCGCATCGGGCTTTCTGCTCGGCAGGGAGCCTGCTTCCTCCTCTCTTCTCTCTCTCTGCCTGCCTCTCTGCCTGCTTGTAATCTCTCTCTCTGTGTCAAATGAATAAATAAAATCTTAAAAAAAAGAAAAAAAGAAAAAAAAGAAATGCTCTAAGAAAATAACTCTTTTAAAAGATATTTTTTTCTGAAGAATCAAATCAGTTAGTTGGGGTCCAAGATCCCCCTGGTTGGAACTTTGAATCAGTGACATGAAATAGAGCTGCATACTTTGGTGTGATTCAGAAAGTAGAATGAAAAGGACTTAAGTAATGACCCCATCTAGGTTATGAGGAATCCTTGGAGGCCATTCCTTCTCCAGTAGTTATTCTCTGTGGAAGTGCAGAGCTCTTACTTCCTGGTAGACACTGCACTGAGAATACCCTTGAGAGAGATGACTTACTTATGAAAAGGGGAATAAAAGTATAGAAAAGCAAAGTATAATTCTTTTAATGTATTTTTTAAAAGAAATAGTTTGCAGAAATTGACAAGATGATCTTAAAATTTATATGGGAATGCAAGTGACTCAGAATAGCTAAAATTATCTTGAAAAAAGATAAAGTACATGAACTCATAATTCCTGATTTCAAAACTTATTACAAAGCTACAGTAATCATGATAGCATGGTATTACCATTAAGGACAGACATATAGATTAATGGAATACAACCGAGACTCCAGAAATAAACCCTCACATTTATGATTAGCTAATTTTTAAAAATGGATAAGACAATTCCAGAGACAATAGAATAGTCTTTTCAAAAAACACAACTGGATATCCATATGCAAAAGAATGAATAGGAACCCCTACCTCACATTACACACAGCATTGACTTAAAGTACATCACACACCTAAACCTAAGAGCTAAAACTATCAAACTCTTAGAAGAAAACATAGGAGTAAAAATTCTTTGTGATCTTGGGTTAGGCAACGATTTCTTAGCAATGACACCAAAACTCTAAGTGATCAAAGAGAAAATCAGTAAGTTGAACCTCACCAATATTAAAAACATTTGTGCTTTAAAGGATACCATTCAGAGAGTGAAAAGATCCACAGATGAGAGAAAATATCTGCAAATCAGTTATCAGGTAAAAGTCTTATAACCAGAATATATAAAGAACTCTTATAACTCAATAATAAAATGACAACACAATTAAAAATGCATAAAGGATCCAGAGAGACATTTCTCTAAAGAACTTGTACGAATGGCCCATAAACACATGAAATGATGTTTAACATAATTAGTCATAAGGGCAATGTAAATCAAAACTAAAATGAGGTACCATTTGATACCCATTAGAATGGCTATAACAAAAAAGACAGAAATAACAAGTGTTGGCAAGGATGTGGAGAATATGAGTCCTAATACATTTTCAGTGAGGATGTAAAATGGTGTAACCACTTTGCAGAACAGTTCGGCAGTTTCTTAAAAGGCTGAATGTAGAGTTACCATATGACCAAGCAATTCCACTACTAGGTATATATTCAGGAGAAATAAAAATATGTCCACACAAAAATCTGCACAGGAAATGTTCACAGCAGCACTACTCATAGTAACTACAGAGTTGACATGACCCAAATGTCTACCAACTGATGAATGGATAAACAAAATGTGGTATATCCATAAGAGAATATTATTTGGCAATAAAAATATTGATATAAGCTATAGCATGGATAGACCTCAAAAACACTATGCTAAATTAAAGAAGCTAGTCACCAAACATATACCATACTGTATGATTCCATTTACATAAAATATCCAGAATAGGCAAATCCATAGGAACAGAAATTACATTAGTGGTTGGCTATGGTATGATGGGGGGAGGGAAGAAAAGTAGAGAATGACCACTAGTGGGTACAAAGATTTTTTTGGGTATGATGAAAATGTTCTAAAATTAGATTATGGTGATGGCTATACCTCTCTGTAAATAATATTAAAAACCATCGGTTGTATGCTTTAATGAGTGGATTTTTATGGTATGTAAATTATATCTTAATCTAGCTGTTAAAATCAAGAAATATGATAGCTGCTGGTAAATGAATACACATACATTTTTCTTTTCTTTTTTCTAGAAGGAGAAAAGAACTGATGCAGGCAGAGGAGGACTCGATAGAGAATTTGTTTTTTACTTTGTATTTTTTCATACTTTTGTAATTTCCTTAACATGTGCCATATTACTACACTCCCATCAGCCTACTGATGGAAGTTATCTCTACAATGGGTTTATGTACCAGGACCATTCTGATTTCTTCTTTATATTTCTCTGCACTATATGAAAAAGAAAACTTATCCCTTTAATGCTATTTAAATTAAAAGATAAAAAGTCGTTTTTGTACTTCTATCACACATACCATAGATTAAATAAGAATGCAGAACACTTTATAATTCTGGCTGAAGCTGTTAGTCTTTTACCAAAAGTCTGTCATACAGCATTATGCTTACTTTTCTTAGTGAATCATTTTGACCTCTAGTAGGACTGGTTCTTTCCACACAGGCCTTTGAAGATCTGGGAATTTATATGAGACTGACCCTCGAAGGTCATCTAGAAGTTTCCAATGGCACCAACTATAGGATTTCAGTAGAAACTAACACACACACACACGTGTAAGCTTGCAGATCTGGCAGTAACTCCTTGTAAACATACCCTCAGTTTCAATCCCTCCTGTCCAATCCTTTTTATATTCATCTTCTCACCATCACCTCTCTGCACAAGAACTCCTAAACCTCCATCTCTGGTATCAACATTTCAGATGGCCTAGACAAAACCTTAGACCCAGGACATAAATATCTGGGCTGAACAAGTTCTGTCATTCTGCCTTCTCCATGACTCCTGTGGCAAGACCATACTGCTGCATGACCATGACCCTCCCTGTAGTTCAGACATGTCTTAATTTTGCCTTGACTACTCCAAGTCTCTAATCTCATTCTTTAGTGATCCATACATATAACGTCACCAAAATCACCTTTCAAGAATTTAGGACTGCCTTTTTTTTTTTTTTAAATTACCTTTCTCAGATTCTGAATCTGGTCTCAAACGCAAATTGAATAAAGTTCCAATTTCTTAGCATGACATTCAAGGACTTCCATGATCTGGGCCCTAAAATACTTCTCATATTACCCCCTATATGCCCTACATTTCACTCACAACTAACTACAGACATTCCCCATATCTCCAGACTTTAGGTAAGCTGCTCCCTCAGGACAGACTAGTCTACTCACTATTCTGTTTTTAAAATCCTTATTCTCAGTGCAAATACTACCGCCTACATGAAGCCTTTTGTGAATTTCCTCCTTACTCCAATAGCTCCATTCTGACAACATGCTAATTTTAAGTTAATTTTAATTGTATTTCATCTTGTCTTGAATTATGGTTAGTTGTGTACATGTCTACCTTCCATGTAGAGTATAAGTTCACTGAGGGCTGAGCCCATGTCCAGATCAGCAACTGGAGAGTCAGTCTCTGCATCCAGCAAAGTGTCTGGCACATAGTATAGGCTCAATGATTGCCTATGAATTAGATAAACCAAAGAGTTTGCCAGAGTCTGGCTTTTAAAGAAACAGAGTGCAGAGGTGATATGATACTATATATAGAAAACCTTAAAGACTCCATCAAAAGCTACTAGAACTGACAAATGAATTCAGTAAGGTTGCAGGATACAAAAACTATAGAAATCTGTCACATTTCTACACACTAATAATGAAGTAGCAGAAAGAAAAATTAAGAAAACAATCCTATTTGCAAGTACCAAAAAGAAAACACCTAGGAATAAACTCAGCCAAGGAGATGAAAGACTTGTACTCTGAAAACTATAAAACACTGATGAAAGAAATTGACGATGACACAAACTAATGGGAAGATATTCCATGCTCATGATTTGGGAGAATAGATATTCTTAAAATATGCATACTATCCAAATCAATCTACAGATTTAATGCAATCTCTAAAAAAATACCAACAGCATTTTTCATAGAACTAGAAAAATAATCCTAAAATTTGCATGGAACCACAAGAGACCCTGAATAGCCAAAGCAATCTTGAAAAAGAACAAAACAGGAGGTACCACAACCCTAGATTTCAAGATCTACTACAAATCTATACTCATCAAAACAGTATGGTATTGGCACAAAAACAGACACATAGATTGACAGAACGGGATTGAGAGCCCAGAAATAAATCCACAATTATATAGTCAATTACTCTATGACAATGCATCAAGAATATGCAATGGAAAAATGGCAGTCTTTTCAACAAATGTTGGGAATACTGGATAGCAACATACAGAAGAATGAAACTGGACCACCGTCTTACAGCATACACAAAAAAACCTCAAAATGGATTAAGGACCTAAATATGAGATATGAAACTACAAATATCCTATAAGAGAGCACAGGTAGCAATTTCTCTGACATTAGCCACAGCAACATTTTTCATGATATGTCTCATAAGGCAAGAGAAATAAAAGCAAAATTTAACTATTGGGACTAGAACAAAATAATAATAGTAAAAAAAAACTTCTGCACAGCAAAGGAAACAATCGACAAAATGAAAAGATAACCTACTGGATGGGAGAAGATATTTGCAAATGAAATATCTGAAAAGGGGACAGTATTCAAAATACACACAAGAACCTATACAACTCAACACCAAAAAAACCTACAAATAAAATATGGGCAGAAGAAGACATGAATTGACATTTCTCCAACGAAGACATATAGATGGCTATAGTGCTAAGTGAAATAAGACAGAGGAAGACAAATACCATATGATTTCACCCATATGTGGAAATTAAGAAACACAACAAAACAAAACAGAGACAAATAGACTCTTAAATATAGAGAACAAGCTGGTGGTTGCCGGAGGGAAGGTGGGTGGGGGGATGGGTGAAAGAGGTGATGGGGACACACTTATCCTGATGAGCACTGAGTAATGCATAGAATTGTCAAATCACTAACATTGTATGTTAATTATACAGAAATTAGGGGGGGGGAAAGAAACAGTTGCAGAGAAGTACAGTGAAAAATGATGTGACCTGCAGGTATGCATAAATTAATGACAGAAAAGAGAAGGCATTTCTTAAATGACCTCACAAGTCCTTTCCTTGTATGAGAGCCGAGGCCAAAGATGCTACCATCATGCCCATTTTGGAAAGAAACTCCAAAAAGGCTAAATGGCAATGAGTGTGATCTCATACTGCTCTCAAAGTTTGTCCAACTGAACAAAATCCTAACTCACCATACCCAATTATGCACTACTACCGTGTTCACAATCCAGGTAACAAATGAAAAGCACTCCAGTGAGTAGTCACAAAAGCAGCTTGTTCTAACAGAAAAAAATCGGGAAGAGGGAGTGCACACGGGTTGGCCACAACTATCTGTCCACATGTTTGATGGGTTATCTCACAAAGGAGCAGCTGGTGGAGTGGATGTGGAAGACACTCTGCTTTATAAAGTGAAATACAAGCGATTTAATTAACTTTTCTTAATCGAGTTGAACTTTTTGCAGGGAATAGGTTGTCTGATTTTTTGTTTTTGTGGCCTGGGTCTTCATATGTCTGGGTCTTCAAATGAGTTTTATTAGGAAATAGTGAGGAGCTGGATGTCATCTTAAAACCAACAAGTGCCATTTAAACTGGATGTTCCTTTCCAGTTGTGAAGGTTGTGAAGTTGCTAATAGGAGAGGCAGACAGAGGAATCCAAGCAGAGGGAAGAGAACACAGAGCTGGTGTAAAGATAATATAGAAAGAAACATCCTTTTGTCTCCATTCATCCATCTACCCATCCACGAATCCTTCCAACTGAGTATTTCCTATGTGTTAGGTACCTGTTAGGTAACTGGGTGTATAGTGGTGACACCTCAGTCATGACTCTGCCCTGAAGGAGCTTATATTAGGGGATGAGACAATCAAATAAGTACATATACCAATATAGGACTGTATCTGTGCTGAATACTTCGAAAAGGAGGCATATGGTGCTATGAACGTGCACAACAGGGGAATTTTATTTCATCAGGGAAATCAGGGAGGACTTCCCAGAGGAAGTGACGATGGAAAGGCAATCTGAAGAAAAAGTAATTAAACTATGTTTGTGCTGTGAGGGGAGGATTACGGGGAGAAGCAGTGCAGCATGGTGAGGAAGGAATACACTTACTGATTTTGTCATTCCTGGAGCTCTCATCAGCTATTAAAATGTTAACTTCTTCTAGACTATACTGTTTAATGACAAATGATTTCTAGAACCATTCCACTTTATCTGTATATAAGTTACATAGAAAGCAATAGACGACTTAAAAAAAATCAACAACATGCAATATTATTAAATTATTTGAGAAGTTTTCTATGTAAATGAGAACTTTGAAAATTATGAGGTTTAAAAATAACCTTATTCATTTGTGAGGCACCAATTAAACACTAAATTTAAAGAAAAAACCCACAGCTTAAATATGCCATAAACAGACTCAAGTCCATTTAGTTTCACTTCTTTTTCTTGGAGAAAGTACACACAGCATCAGGCATCCTCTGCAGGGTGCCAGATCATACTGGGTGCTTTACAAATACTATTTCATAGTCACTGGATTTTTGTCACAAATGCATCACCATTTTGCAGGTAAAAACAGGTGCAGAATGGTTCCTAGTAGTGTCACCAAAGTCCTGGAGACAGTAACCAAGGAACAGAATCCCTATCTATCTTCAAACATCTCCTGGCTACAAATACCAGTGGCTACTCTCATTTATGTAAGTGTTCATGAAAGTCTGAAGAACACTGTTACTTAATTCTCAGTCTTCTTTTTGAGCTAAATAATCTCAGATCCAAGTATATACTCTTGATTGTTTTTTCTTGGCTTTATCTGTGTTTCTTCTAAATAATCAGTTTATATATTTTCAAATAATATTTCACAATGTTTCACATCTCAAAATTAAGAATGAAAAACTGGAGTTACTACTTTAGTAAGATTCTGGATGACAAATGCATATTGTCTATGCATTTGATAATAATTATCCCTTGGTTATCAACAGCACTATGTTACTTATTTATTTTCAACAAATTTATTTTCAACTTATTTATTTTTAGTTCCACATTTTCTCTACTTCTCCCTTTTTATTTCTCAATCATCTACAATCTTTTTGCTTCTCTTTTATATTTTTCATGGCACTGTTTCAGAATGAAAGGATACTTTTATTTCCCCTTCAATGTGCACCCTAAATACATCAGCAGTTTTCAACAGTATTATTTGTTTTTAATTTTAGTTGATCTCTTTACAACATTTGTCACTAACCATTTTGACGTTCTTGGGATTATCTATTCTTAAGTCACTGTAATTCTGTCTTCTCATGGTTTTCCTACATTCTGAGTCTTCTCCATATGCTCTTTCCTCTTGCCCCTGTTGTTATGCCCTATGATTCCCTTCCCAGCGCTCTTCTCATCTCCCCAACATATCATTCCTTGAGACCACCTATAATACCTCAACTACAATTAATGTCCATATTCCACAATTTCTAAATCTCTATCTCTGGTTCAAAGCTCTCCTTTGAACACTAGACACATTCCCAGTGGCCTTCCGGACACTTCTACCTGGATATCCCACAACCTACTCAAAATCAATTCATTACCCAATTTCTTATACTTAGCTACTCTTGCAAACTTGCTCATCCATACATTTTCCTACCAACTCAATCAATTGCTGGATACCTGGGAAATACGATGAATTGCTCACCATCCATAGCTAATTATTCACTAAGCCTTGTCGATATTCTCTGAAATGTTCCTTCAAGTTATCCTCTATATTTTCCATTTTCAAGAAGTTCATAATTAAATTTTATTTTTAAAAAAAAAGGAAGGAAGGAAGGAAGAAAGGAAGGAGAGAAAATAGGACAAAGAATGCTCATATTATTTATATTGCATTGTTTGCCTTCTTACACCAAAAGCAATGGTTGGTAGAAAATGACAATAATTTTAATAAAAATATTAACACACACACATTAAATCCTCCAATGAAATCACCAAACTGTATTGCTTTTGCAATAATGAAATCTCTTTTCTCTTGTTTTAATCAGAGGTCAGTTTCTTTTTAGTAAGTCCTAAATATATTCTGAAATTTAGTTTTTGTTCAGTGCTGTTTCCTATGTAGTTGGTTAGTCTCTAGAACTCAAATGAAAGGAAGTTCAAATAGGAGAGCTTAAATAAGATGTTATCAATTAAGTAAATTAAGTAGTTGATCTCAAATTAATAGCTGACATTCTCGTCAGCAGGTCCTCTCATAAGTGGAATATAAAATAGATACATTCAATTATAACCTTTATGAAAAATCTGGTGGGATTTCTTCAGATACTAGTTGGAAAGATGAGGCTAAAAGGTCTACCTCTTTCCTAGGTTTATGAAAACAACCCCAACCATTCCTGTCATTTTTCTGCCTTCCTCAAATTTTCCTATTTGGCGGTATTCCCCAGTGATAGCTCAAGCCAGGTATACACCATAGATTTACTTCAAGTGAAATAATTTGAAATATTCTCTATTTTTATTGCTGTTGTTATAGAAAGAGGGAAGTGATGAATAAGGCACTTGTTCTGCAATAGGAACTTTAAGAAAAGGCCAGGAAGAATCAAATCACTAACAACCCCAACTTATAATGTGATGATGGTCAGACCTACGGCTGACAATTTTGTGAAATATCTTATAGCTTTCAACTTCATCAATTCATATCTCTTCAACACGTTTTCTGTAAACACTACAGAGGATAAACATGAAGGAGCTATCAGAAAGCTAAGAATGACAGCGTGTAGAGAAAAACCTGGAGCCTAACTCTTGATTTACTGCAGCAACCATGTAGTAAAAAGATGTTAGTCCCAGTATCCCTGAAATGGTGGGTGAGGAGACAAGTATTTCCAATTTTCCTTTTCAGAAATCAAGTTTATTAATGGTTAGGAATAATTCTGAGGTGCACCCAACAACTACGGGAAGGTCAAATTAACACAAAGTACCTCTAAACAGAGGTATACAAAGCCTTCCTCAAGAGACCAAGTGGCTTTCAAGTTAACAAGGTCTGACTATATCCCTTACGTGTTTAATATATATCAAAAGCAAAAAGATCTGTCAAAAAGGGCCTGCCAAGGGAGCAGAGAAAAGTAGTCAAAGAGGCACATATGGGCAGAGTCAGTGGGAGAGAGAGCCTGAGTTAGCAGTTAATGGGCCATGCACTTTCTAGGACCACAGGAAGACTATCTTTACTGTGGAGTAGGTATGCTAGGCTCTCACAGCCTGGTTTCACTAAATATGTCTTCCCATCTGCATCCATCTGACACCACACCCTCCAAGGAGCTCTGTGATTCTAACTGCATTTTCCATGTAGGTCTATAGTATGCCAGTCATACAAAGCTCAATAAATTGTTTTTTCCCCTCACTGTAAGTGATCTGATAATGATGTGGTATCCCTCTAAGTCTGCCACCACGAAGTGAATGGGGTGACTGTGGGGCATGAGGAAGTCAGTCTTAAAGATGCTCATCACTGTAGATGGAGAAGGGACATACTGGATCCACACAGCAGCCTTTTGAGCTCAGTTTTGGGAGTATGTCTCTGAGAGATGGCCTGGTTTTTCAGAGAGTGCTAACAAAATCAGAGTTCTCAGATTATGAGATTTAAGACCACAAGCTTCCCACTGTGATCTTAGCTTTTACCTTAGAGGGGGCCCTTTCCAACAGCAGAAGAGGTAAAGCAACCAGAAGCCTTCCCCTGTTAGAGAGTCACTGGTGGTTCACCTGCTTCCTCCTCTTCTTGGGCACATGGCTCAGTTACATTTTCTAAAGTCCTACGGGGTCAGAGATAGCCAAAGGCTGAGTTCCAGCCAACGGAATGTGAGTGAAAGTGATGCACGCCACCTGCAGACCTTGCTTTAAAAACTCCCAAGGACCATCCTCCTTGCTATTTTTCTCATCCTGTTGAGGAGGACAGTGTACTGGGTGACTCTGGAAGGTCGGAGTTGAAAACAGTAGGACTAGCAGAAGCGCAAAGAATTGTGTGACTATGAGACACTCCCACTCCTGACTTATAATAGATTTTCACTTGGATATAACTTAAAACATCTACTGTGGGAAACCACACAAACATAGGCCGATCAATCTTAATACACTGTAACAATGAAACTGAATGATCATTGTAGTAGGCACACATTTTATTCTCAAGTAGAAAAGTTGTCCAAGGTCACTTCCTTTTTCAGCCACTTAATTCTTATTAGTTCATATTCTCATATTTCTGCATTATCTCTCTCTCTCCCTTTATTCTGCATTTCACACTGTCATTATTTTTATACTTTTTCCCTATCACTTTCATGGGGTCCTTCACTTCAGGAACCTGGAGGCTAGACTTGGCAAACTAGTAACAGACCAATTTTCAAATTCAGTATTCAGACCATGAATAAATATGAAATCAGAAGTAAACAACTGTCCTTGGAAGGATAATCAAGTTGAAATGCAGTTTTGTGTTTACTATACAAGACCAAACAGCTCATCTTAATTTTCTTTGAGGCCACAGAGGAAGTGGGGGGAAATGATGAGTATGGAAGTACTGAGAAAAGTTCTGTCCCAGAAGTCTGTAGGGAGAGCAAGGCCAAGGAGGAAGATGTCAGATGGCCCCAGGTTGGGAGTGGGAGCTTGGGGACTGGTCTTGGCTATGCCACTGAATCCTGGGTGACTTTGGGTATTTCACTTCACCCTAATGAATCCCTCAGCAGGTAATGAAGGTAAAACTGTATGGTCAAACTCTAGAGTCTTAACAGCCTCTAAAGAAATTGCAAAATGCATCATGTCCCTATAACTAAATGTTTTAGAGCCCCTACTTTGTAATCATTAGTACCATCTACAAAAAGTACATGACTCCGAGTGATAAGAACGTTAAGAGGACTAGGATGGAACTGGTATACTTCTCAGTGAAAGTCAATGGTCTAGAAGATATTAAATTATCAGTTTAATTAGAGAAGTTCAGGAGAACTCTCTCCCTCATATAGACAAGGGTAAGGCCTGTGTCTTTCCAAGCTGTTCCTGCTAATGTGTGTGTGTGTGTATGGGGACTCTAGAATTCTGTGTGTGTTGGGAGGCAGACTTAAGATTCTCATCCTGGCTAGGCATTAGAATCAACTGGATCAGTTTTCAGAAACTACTGGTTTAGAGCAGGGATCCCTCAACTTTCACTGTTACTTTACTAGTTAAAATGGGGGGGAGGTGAGTGCTTGTACCCTCAATATGTGTATATTTACTTCCAAGTCATATGCATGTACCGTTTGTACTAATCTATTACGTACATGAGAAAATATACGTATGTACAATAAAATTTTTAAATGAGATAGAGATGAATTATATTTAAATTAATTTTCTTAATAGTTTACTTATAATGGTAATTTTTGCTTTTCCTAAAAATATATGTTTAGCATATATTGATGTGATTGAACATACTTCTTTACTTTTTGAAAATCTTGGCTAACTGCTTTGTGATAGTCAGTTTTTGTCAATGACACCCCCAGAAAAAGCTACCTTACAAAGAGACATAAGTCTGAATGGAGGAAGGATATTATTGGCTTCCCTTGCTAAAATATGGCATTCATTGTGCAATCCACCAATTATGTCAAGATTTTTGTTAAACTAATATAATTTCTATCTTCCTTAATATTAATCAACTTCCATTAGGGATCTCCAGAGAAACAGATCCAATAAGATATTTACAGATACATAAGAAGAGATTTATTATGGGAAGTGGCTCATGTGCTAGTACTGAGGCTTATATACTAAAATCTGCCAATTCCAAGCTGGAGAACCAAGAAAGCTGGTGGTATAATTCGGTCCAAGTTCCAAGGTCTGAGAACTGGGAGGTGGTGGATAGGAGTGGAAAGAGGAAAGTGTAGGTGGATGAGTTGGGGGGAGGTCGGGGAAACACTGGGGTGTCATGCTGGTAAGTCCTGGAATCTCAAGGCCCAAGAACCAGGAGAATCTAATGTCCTAGGGGAGGAGAAGATGGACGTTCCAGCTCCAAAGTTTGCTCTTTCTCCACCTTTTAGTTCTATTTGAACTCTCAAGAGATTAGATGATGCCTGTCTACATTAGTGAGGTTGAAAATCTTTACTTAGTCTACTGATTCAAATGCTAACCTGTTCTGGAAATACCATCAGACACACTCAGAAATAATGTTTTACCAGCTATCTGGGTTTCCTTAGCCCAGTCAGGATGACATAAAATTAACTATCATATAGCTCTTAAAATTTAACTGAAAGATGTTACATTTCTGTATTTTAAAAAACAGATTCAAACCTGATTTCATCTCTTCATTTGGGATATTAGTAACCAAGTTAGGAAATTCTGTTCCCAGAACTTTTTAGTGTACCTAGAAAGTTTTAAATAAATGATACACTTAAACTGTTTTTGGAAAGAACACTGCAAACGGATGAAACGTTTCCAAATATTCAAATTTGAAATGTTCTTTCCATAGCATGACTTTCTTTGAAAAAGCTCCTATTTTCTCTCATTATTAAAATGAGAATCTTAATTTGAATCTTAATTTGAAGAGACATTGTTTATTTTCTAAAAAATATTTTCATGGTAACATATTACTACCAGGTACTCATCACAACAGAGGTAAGCCAATTTGAAGTATGTTCATTTTTTTCCAAAAAGAAATTTGGCGACTCTTTTAAGTACATTAGCAGAAAATATCTAGAGAACCCACAATAGATGTCCATAGTCCCTGACATCTGTTTGGTATTGTAAATATGCCATCATTTAAGATAACACAGCCCAAAAATCCACTTAACTGGGCATATGGGCATGGCGATAAAGCACAAGGTGGTGAAAACAAAGAGAGAAGAGAGGAGGCCACTGTCAATGCCTTTGTGCGGAAGAGTCCCGTCTTCCCTTACAGGACCTCACAGGTGATATATGACTGGCTGACACATGGTCCTTGTGAAGACACCAATATGAATTTGTACATTAAAAGGTAAAGCTCAGTTTTTCTTTTTCTTTTTCTTTTGACTATACAAAGAAGTTCCATTAGTTTCATCCTATACTCCTTTGGATGATCTTTGTGTGGTCACTGCATTCGCGTGTAGTGCACTTTAGAAACCACTGGTTTGGAGCCAGTCTTCTGGTTTTAGATGTTTGGCTTTCAGTTTGTGTCATAACTTTTTCCTCAATCATGTGTCTATTTCTTAAAGTGTTGTCTGCAGCTGACCAGTTTTGGAACAGTTACAAATGCAGATTTCTGGATCCTACTGCAGAACTATTTACACTAGAATGTCTGGGAGTCTGTATTCTTAACAAGATCCCACAGGTGCTTCTTTGGCACACCATAGTTTAAGATCCACTGCATCTTGGTCGTATTCCTGACCTTAAGGGAAAGGCTCTCAGCTTTTCCCCATTGAGAATGATATTCGCTGTGGGCTTTTCGTCGATAGTTTTTATGAAATTGAGGAGTGTTCCCTCTATCCCCACACTCTGAAGAGTTTTAATCAGGAAGGGATGCTGTATTTTCTCAAATGCTTTTTCTGCATCAATTGAGAGGACCATATGGTTCTTCTCTCTCCTCTTATTAATGTGTTCTATCACATTGATGGATTTGCAAATGTTGAACCACCCTTGCATCCCAGGGATAAATCCCACCTGGTCATGATGGATAATCCTTTTAATGTACTGTTGGATTTTCTATTAGGTAGGATCTTGTTTAGAATTTTGGCATCCATATTCATCAGAGATATTAGTCTGAAATTCTTTTGGATGGGGTCTTTGCCTGGTTTGGGGATCAAGGTAATGCTGGCCTCATAGAATGAGTCTGGAAGTTTTCCTTCTGTTTCTATTTTTTGAAACATCTTCAGAATAGGTATTATTTCTTCTTTGAATGTTCAGTAGAATTCCCCAGGGAATCCATGTCCAGGACTCTTGTTTTTTGAGAGGTTTTTTGATCACTGCTTCAATCTTATTGCCAGTTATTGGTTTATTCAGGTTGTCAATTTCTTCCTGTTTTAGTCTTGGTAGTTTATAGTTTCCAGGAAGGCATCCATTTCTTCCAGGTTGCTTAATTTATTGGCATACAGTTGTTGATAATAATTTCTGATAACTGTTTCTATTTCCTTGGTGTTAGTTGTGATTTCTCCCCTTTCCTTCACAATTTTATTAATTTGAGTCCTTTCTTTTTTCTTTTGGATTAGTCTGGCCAGCGGTTTATTGATCTTATTAATTCTTTCAAAGAACCAGCTTCTAGTTTCATTGATGTGTTCTATTGTATCTCTGGTTTTTGACTCATTGATCTCTGCTCTAATCTTAATTATTTCCCTTCTTGTGTGTGGGGATGCCTTAATTTGCTGTTGATTCTTCAGTTCTTTAAGGTGTAAAGAGAGTTTGTGTATTCAGGATTTTTCTATTTTTTTGAATGAGGCTTGGATGGCTATGTATTTCCCCCTTAGGACCGCCTTTGCCATATCTCATAGGATTTGGACCAATGTGTCTTCACTCTCATTGGTTTCGATGAATTGTTTAAGTTCTTCTTTGATTTCCTGGTTGACCCAAACATTCTTGAGCAGGATGGTCCTTAGCTTCCAAGTGTTTGAATTTCTTCCAAACTTTTTCTCGTGATTGAGTTCTAGTTTCAAAGCATCGTGGTCTGAGAATATGCAGGGAATAATCTCAATCTTTTGGTATTGATTGAGACCTGATTTGTGACCAGTATGTGGTCTATTTTGGAGAAAGTTCCATGTGCATTCGAGAAGAATGAGTATTCTGTATATGTCTATGAGGTCCACTTGGTCTAATGTGTCATTTGAAACTCTTGTTTCTTTGCTGATTTTCTGCTTAGATGATCTGTCTGTTGCTGAGAGTGGAGTATTGAGGTCTCCCAGTATTAAATGTATTATTATCAATATGTCTCTTTATTTTGGTTAATAGTTGGCTTATGTAGTTGGCTGCTCCCATGCTGGGGGCATATTTACCATTGTTAGATCTTCTTATTGGATAGACCCTTTAAGAATGATATAGTGTCCTTCTGTATCTCTAACTACAGTCTTTATCTTAAAATCTAATTTTTCTGATATGAGAATTGCTACCCCAGCTCTCTTTTGAGGTCCATTGGCATGAAAAATGGTTCTCCATCCCTTCACTTTCAGTCTGGATTTATCTTTAGGTTCAAAATGAGTCTCTTGTAGAGAGCATATGGATCGGTTCTGTCTTTTTATCTTATCTGCAACCCTGTGCTGTTTCTTGGGAGCATTTAAGCTGTTCATGTTGTGAGTGATTATTGAAATATGATTTTATTGTCATCATGTTGCCTGTGAAGTCCTTGTTTCTATAGACTGTCTCTGTAAATTTTGGTTCTATATCACCCTTGGGGTCTTTGGCCTTTTACAGAACTCCCCTTAATATTTCTTGTAGGGCCAGCTTAGTGGTCACATATTCTTTTAGTTTCTGCTGGTCCTAGAAGCTCTTTATCTCTCCATCCGTTCTGAATGACAGCCTTGCCAGATAAAGTATTCCTGGCTGCATGTTTCTCTCATTTAGTACCCTGAATACATCTTGCCAGCCCTTTCTGGATTGCCAGGTCTCTGTGAGCAGGTCTGACGTTATTCTGATGTTCCTCCCTCTGTATGTAAGGAATCTCTTCCCCTGAACTGCTCTTAAGATGGTTTCCTTGGTTCTAAGATTTTCGAGTTTCACTGTTACTTGCTGAGGGGTTAGTCTGTTCTCCTTGATCTTGGTAGGGGTCCTCTCTGCCTTTAGGTCATGAATGCTTGTTTCAGTTCCCAGATTAGGGAAGTTCTCAGCTACGATTTGCTCAAATATATCTTCTAGTTCTCTCTCTCTCTCTCCATCCCCTCAGGGATTCCAATAATTCTGACACTGGAACATCTCACGGTGATGTTTATTTCTCTAATTCTGTTTTCATGGATTTTATAAAATCTCCCGCTGTGAGAGCTGCTGAAAACAGCAACCTGCCACAGGCAGTACGTGCCCCCAGCGATCCTCTCAGTGGTTGACCCAGACCCCGGCTTGTCTCTGCCCCCTGTGCTGCTGAAACCATGAGTGATACAGGTCTGGGCAGATGCGGGTGGCGGTGGCTGTGGCGGTGGCCAGCCCCCCAGGTCCACAGGCACAGGTCCCACTGTCTGCCCCTTAAGCTCCTGGATTCTGTTGGAGCACCATTATCAGGTGCTTCCCCTCCCCCCCCCACTGCTCTGCAAGCTATTGCTGGTCCCCATGCGCAGGATACTTTTGCACTGGGGTATTAAATTGCTTTCCAGTGGGTAGCTTCTGGAGGCCCCTCTCCCCTTCTGCTTATCCTCTGATATCTGTCTGCACAACCACAACTCCATCCTTTGTACCTCTGGACTGAAGATTCTCTGCCTCGGTAGAGATCCAGACATAATATCTTACATCTCAGGCGATTTTGTGGGTATTCAGACTGGTTTGGTAGATATCCAACTAAATTCAGGGGACTGGTTGGAACTGAGTCCCCCACTCCTCTGCCACCTTAGGCAATTTTGGCATATTTAATATTTTAAATTAGCAATACAATATTTACTGAGCTAATATACTTAAGGGGCAAATAAAATATCTGTTGTGGCCACAACTACTTATTGTAAAAAGAATTACGTTGGGTTTTTTTTTCCTATTTTGCCAGTTTTAAGTTTATAATCTTTTTGTCATACTCTGGAATCTATTAACTTTCAATTTCTTGAAATTTTAACAGTAAGACCATGTAGAAACAACTCCAAATAGTACCTTTTCTTTTTAAATAAGCTACTTCATATACAGTAAGGAGAATAAGTGATTAGCTAGATTCTCACAGCACTTATAGCTGCAAATGACTTTTAGAGATTATAGGCTAATTAAAGCCTCACCAGTCACCTATCCCTTTTTAAAAAACAATTAATGAACCTGAATCTAAGGCAGCAAAAGGTTAAATGATTTCTCTGGGGGTAAAATGGCAAGCCAGCAGTAAAGCAGGGCCGACACTTCATTCCCTGACCTCAGGGACGTATCACAAACATACCATTGTAATGTGTTGTAATACTTCAGTGCTTTTACATTGGGGCCTCCTAATGCCCTTCTAAATACACATGCTTTAAAAGCTTAAGTAATCTATTTAAAATAAGTATTTTCCCCCTAAAAATCTAGATTTCTCTTACTTATAAGATATCAAATAAAAGGCAGGGGAATATTTATTGTTCTTCAGAAAAGAATTAAGCATGCATTCTAGTCTCTTCTTTAGTTATTTGAGGAAAAATAAACCACCACTGCAATTGTTTCAGAGAAGAAACCCTTTCATCTAAAACATGCAGAGCAATCTTTGCCACAAAGTTTCACAGCTCTCCTCGGCCACCCAAAATAAAAATCACTAAGCTTCCCAAGAGTGACTTTAAAGATTTAAACAAAGACATGCCTATTTTGAACAAATACTGTACTATAAGCAATTATTTATAGCCAATAAATCTAGTAAAAATCACTGGGATGAAATCTTCTTCACACTGACTTTTCACTTAAACACACAACATTTATTTATGTTGAATAATGACACACAAATTGGAATACCATATAAATTAATGCCAAATAAAATACAATTGCATTAAGACACATTTGATGGACTTTTAAAAATGAGTGTCTGCTAATACATGAGGCACTGAGAGGGGACAATGTCATTCTCTAGGTCCCTGAGGGGGTCACTGAGTGAGTCTGGATGGAGAACTGCAGGGCCCAGCTTGGCCACTTGCCTCAACAATTCTCGGGAGCTTTGCTTACGTTATTTTCTTAAGACAGAGTAACATAACATCTCCCAAGAAAATTCTTCAAAGCTCAGTTGGAATGCTTCTTATAAATGGAAGTCTTTCTGACTCCAAGTCCAAATTAGCTGTTCTTCCTGCTATATTCTCACTCAAGTTACATTCCCTAACAATTAGTTCTTTACATCTATAAGCAACTATGTCTTAGTCCCATGGACCAATTCTCATGCTCTGCCCACAGTAGGTAATTAAAAAGTGTGTATCTGTTGAATTGTATCTTGCTAAAATAGATCCAGAAGGGTCTACTGGGATTATGTGGTCTAGCCTCTTTATTCTACAGTTAAAGAAAAGAAGTGAGTTGCCTAATACAGCAGTCTGTGATGTGAGTGGAACCTGAATTCTGTGCTTCCCTGTGGCTGCCACTGGGTTAGTGCTGTTGGAGCTCTAATCCCTTACCTAGCAAAGCGCTCATTTTGGTAGGTGACAAAGACTGGCCTAGTTCCCTTGTCACTACACAGTGAAGCAGAAAACTGATATAATGAAAGCAACACTGAGATAGGTATTATATGGAAGGAAGCCAAGACAGTTTTTAAAAAGATAAACATAATATATGTTCAGGGTCCTGGCTAATCTTCCTAACTCATGCAATGGCCTACTGGTCAGATCCATGTGACAGCCTAGATGTCTGAATAAGTAAGTGTGCTCGACCAAGTGAGAAACTCATTTAAGAAGAGTTCTTAGAACTTATGGCTGAGAGTAAGAGTAGTTTGTAATGAAAGCATGTCTCAGTCATCAGAAGGATCACCACAAATCCAGCAATCTTTTTAAGAGTTTCAAAATGTGACTTGAGAAGTAATTTTACTGTATATCAACATGTAAGATTGCACAGGAAGAACAAATAACAAGCCTTCCCTGGCTCATCCACTGTCTCGGGCAGGTTCCCCCAAGCTCCTGGCTCTAGTCATACTGTAGGTCTTCTTTCAGTTCCATCAACAGTCTTGGCAGTTTTTTATTTTGGAATGTTTGCTGTTCCCCTGTCTAGAGGCTCTTCTTCCTATTCTCTGTCTGCCTGACACCTTCTCCTCCATTAGTTCTCACCTAAAGTGGTATCTCCTCAAGGAAAGGGCCCTTTGACCAACCTACATAAATTAGGTCCTCACTCAACCCAGATTCTTCCTCCTCTTATTATTTTAATGATACCCTATTTGTATCTTTTATAACACATGATAAATTGAGTACTTTGTTTGTTTACTTGTGTATTATGATAAAGGCCATATATATACACACACACACATATATCTCACCAGGATCTAAACAATGCCTGTTGAATTCTAGAGCGTACACAATAAAGACTGGTTTGTTGAATAAATTAATAAATTCAAAATATTTTTATAAAACTCAAAATTATTTGAGGCCCCTAGGAAACCCTTAACGAGTTTTGAAAAACACAATTCTACTTTATAAAATGTCTACAATAAGAACAAATTTCAAATATTGGTTTAGTAAAGTTTTCAGATTACTTCTTCACAGATTTTTGATAATCACCAATTATTCCAGAAGTAAAACTTAAGGTTTTTTCAGTGCTGCTCTATGTTGAAAAATTCTTTGCCTGATTAATCACTAATACCTAAATATTAACGATAATAAACATCCAACTGGCTGTAATCTAAAGATTAAAAAAAATGTTATGTAGTTACATAGCTCAGATACAAGAAAAAAATATTCTGGGGGCTCATTAACAGAGAAAACAAAAACAAATGATTTTCAAAGAATTACAATTTTCAGAGAAATGCTCCAGCTTTTTAGGGAATAAAAATGGATGAAGAAAACAGAAGTAGCATTCTTTCTACAAGAGAAAATCTGATTAAAAACTAATACTGGAAAATCTGAATGGGAACATCATGAAAAGTAAATAAATGGATACTGTGCATCCTCCTCAGAGAGTTAGTATGTGTGATTTTTAGATTCTTTACTACTCAGAGGAAAAAAGAATTATGATACCATTATTGCGATGCACATTTTCCAACCTTGCCACTTGACTGGTAATAGGCTTGGATCCACTCACCATTTTTCAATTCTGATAGATGATATTTTACCAAAGCCATTTGATATTTTTAAAAGTAACACCTATAGTGGGTTTTTTGGAATTAAAAGGGTAAACATTTATTATCTGCATAAAATTTGAAATCTGAATATTTAGACTTTTTATAATTTAAAAAGGCAAAATTTAATATAACTCCAAATAAAACCCAAAACAGAATTGGCCAAGCATAAGAACATTGTACACTATATTTTTTATGGTGTGTTTTTGTGTACAAGAATGACTGAAATTAAATTGTCTTTTTTCTAGCAATTTTCTTCCATAAACAATAGCAGTCACTGCTAAAAGGGTTGCCTGCAAACTTACTGGAAATATTTTTTGGAGAACATTCTAGTCTTCAAAACAAACAGTAGCTGTCAAATTCTTACTGCATAATCTAAAATGTTAATCCATGTACTGTATTTCATTTGTAATAAGTCTTTGTGATAAGGTTAACACTTCAACACACAACACAAATAAGAGAGCACCGAAAAATGAAAATTACTTTGCTTATGTTTCCGTATTAGAATTTTATTTGCTAAAGGGTAAAAACAGATTTGCAAAATTCACAGTTAACTTAAAACAATAGTTTTAAACCTTTTATTCCTAGCCCTTAGTGCCTTCAGGAAGGAGAGAACATCTGGTTATTTAAGGAACACAATATGTTCACATTTTCTATGACTTTTGTTTCTAATTGGGTTTTAAAATTTTTTTTTTTGAATTTGAACAACTAGTTAGAACAATGTTTTTTAATCACTTCATATTTTTCAGAGTGTCCTCCTTCTATCCCTCTACTTCATTTAGTGGACTGTTTTTGGAAATCCGCTCAGTGGTTCTAATATGATAAAGATAAGAAAATGAGAATTAGGATCATGGTCTGAGGAACTAAGTACAGAAACTATTTATGGTGAACAGAGTATATAGGATGCTACAAACAGATATTTGACATTTGGTCTCTTTACATACCACACATTTAAGGAAATTTCAAATAGTTCTAGGTCCACTTATATACATGGCAGTTTTATTTATTACAGATGCAAATTAAATGTCTATTATAAATTGAATAATTTTTATGACACATACTAGTAAATAGGAGTCTACTAGTTTTAAAAACTATAGTTCCTGTGTGGAAAGGTGGTTGGAACACCTGGGTTCAATTGCTGGCTCTGCCACTAACAAGCTGTATTAAATAAGTCTCTGACTTCATCTTGATCCTTAGTTTGTTCAACTACAGAAGCAGAAGTTGGATTAGATCTCTAGGCTCCTTGCAGTTCTGAAATGCTGACAGTCACAGTAAGGTGTATTAACTAGATGCTCTGTTATGTCTTTTTGTTCCATAATACTTGAAGGTGGTAATAGGATTTCAAACAATTCTGACACATAGCAAATTAAGGAACTAGATGCCCTTTAAGTTCAAGTTCTAAGGTTCATTCACCATCTTGATAAAAATGGCAGTTGACAAATACACAATTGGCAATGACTTCCATGGAATGTGGGTATGGGTTCCAGAAATACGCTAGGTAAGATCCACCTAGACTAGAGTCAATATGGTGTACTAGAAGAGGCTTAGCAACTGTATCAGAATTCAATTCTACCATTATTTTCTTAATACCAACTACTGCAGAACACAAAGCTAAATAAATGCTAAAAAATGAGCAGGATCATATGGAATAATGAATGCAATAAATAAGAAAACAGCTAAAATAGAAGGTCCTTATGGGGATTTGAAGGGGAAAACATGTCCTATCTGGGCCTGGGAATGGCTCCTGAAGGAGGGAATCTCAGGAGGAGACGGATACATACAAGGGTCATGGAGCCATTCTAGCTAGCTTGGAAGCTTACAAGTTTTTGGCCTTGGGAAAGCCACATAACCTTAACCTGTCTACACTGAAAAAGAATGAAAAAAAGATAACCTGCTTTGCCTAACTCCCATCTTGTTGTAAGGACCAAAGTAAGCACATTAAAGTGCTTAAAAACTAGGAAGGAGGATGATCCTTTTATTACAGTTTATAGCCCCACTATTTTAGTCTGTTCAAATAAGAAATCTTTTCGCAGTAAAGCCTATCTCTGATATAAAACAATTAAAGCTCAGTGTCTCATGGTCTAGTTGCAGAGTATATTCTCAACTGAGAAATCTCCACTGGGATTTATGGAAAGTGGTAGGACAAAGTGCTTTTCTGAAGCTGGCAATGAACTTGGAGGGCTCAGAGTTCCTTGTTTATTTTTATTTTATTGAGTCTGTCAGCAGCACTCAAAACTACTGTCACAAGGAACTGGGCTATGTGAAAATGTACTTTCATGGCTCAAATCTCATCCTTCTACTAGTTCACTTCACAGAGACTCATGTGTTTATATACTCACTCTGATCTCCTTGAATTGGGAATGATTCAAGTATTTTAAGTGTTTCACTCTTAACAATAAATAGAAAAAAATTAAACACTCTGATGTTTGGATTTTTAGAGGATATGGGTGGGGTACTAGCACAGCTTTCCCTCTTTTTCTCCCCCCCCCAGTGTAAATGGCCTCTTATATGAATTTATAATGACATTACCACACTGAAAACTCTGTCCACTTGTGGATTTCTGTGCTATATATAAACCTGCGCTGAGTGTCTGTTTTCCATTTGTACCTTTGTAGCACTGGACTGGATCTTATTAGATCATTGTAAGTCAGTTCTTTGTAGACAAAGGAGCTCTGGCTGGGTGGGTCATTAGAGACAATTTAATTCAACCCCAAAAGAGAAAACGAAGATCCAGCAAGCATGAGTTTCCCCAAATCACAAGGATGGTTGTTAGCAGTCAAGATTTGACCCAGTGTCCTGAGTCCTAATTCAGTCTCCTTGCTCCTTAACTAAACCTATCATCTTGCTGGGTTAGCCATGTGAAAGCCCCTTAAAACTATATAGCTTTCTTTATTTTCCTATAGATATCATCATTCTATAAACTTGTTCTTTTTTTTTTAAAGATTTTTATTTATTTATTTGACAGAGAGAGAGAGACAGAGACAGCGAGAAAGGGGATACATGAATGGGGAGTGGGAAAGGGAGAAGCAGGCTTCCTGCTGAGCAGGGAGCCCGATGCAGGGCTCGATTCCAGGACCCTGGAATCATGACCTGAGCGAAAGGCAGATGCTTAATGACTGAGCCACCCAGGCGCCCCTAAACTTGTTCTCAACAGCCTCTTAAACAGGATTCCCTCCTCCGCCTGATCAATTTCTTCTGTCTCACAATTATCAGTTTTAGGTCCTACATTTTGGACCATTATCTTGATTATGTTTTTACTTAGTTAGACCCTAAATGTAAAACTGGGGAATACTTTTTTTTTAAGATACTTATACTATTATTTTTTTCTCTTAATCCTTAGAGAATATATTTTTTAATGCTTATAGACTTGGCTTCATTATACTTCTATTTTTTTTTAAAGATTTTATTTATTTATCTGACACAGAGAGAGAGATTACAAGTAGGCAGAGAGGCAGGCAGAGAGACAGGGAGAGGAGGAAGCAGGCTCCCCGCTGAGCAGAGAGCCCGATGCGGGCCTCGATCCCAGGATGCTGAGATCATGACCTGAGCCGAAAGCAGAGGCTTTAACCCACTGAGCCACCCAGGCGCCCCATTATACTTCTATTATACACACTACCTTATTAAGATAAAAGGTGCTCTATTAAAATCACAGAGTCCACTAATAACACGGATTGATTTATTATATAGAATCCTGCCTCTAGGAGAGTGGATGATTCACAGCAAGATCAACCATATTTAGCCAGGGAAAAATTACCAAGATCAATAGATTTAGATAACATATTCACTTCTCCCTTCAGTAAAGCCAAAGAAATCATGTAAGTAGAGAATTCAAATAGTTATTTTATCAGTTTTTTTCCCCACTCTGAATGATTCTAAGAATTCCTAATACTAAGCTGACAGAATTTACCTTAAGTTTACAGACCAAAACTCATGTACTTTATTGACGAGTAGCCTCATTCTTTATTTCTTTATAGATATTTCATAGTTGTGGTTATTTTTTATAAAAAATACACACATAAAAATATGGGATTTTGATTTTATAGTCAGACTCCTAAACCTTACCAGAAAAAAAAAGGCTATCTTACGTATCAGAGAAATTATGGATTATATCTCTGATACTTAATGAAATACTATGTAGGAGAAATTATATAAAATTGTGTATTTTTGTAGAAAATGGTATAGGCCCAAGGAAATAAAATCTTTTAAATCTATCAAAGAATAAATAGAGGTCATACTGAAATGTTGAAGTCAATAGCTGAGGGAAAGCAGAAATCCTTTAGAATTAAAATTTACGTTAAACTTGGAGGCCCAAGTCGATCAGACAGAGCTTTGGCAGTGGATCCACAGACAGACTGACTCAAAGACAGTTTGACAACTGCCAACATGACTGTTGGGAATTCTGCCAAGAGCCAAAGGCTGGGATTACCACCCAATGCCTGGCATTCTCGTACTTGTGTTTGAAGCTCTCTTTCTTATACTTCATCCAATATTTTTGTTTGGCTCAAAAGCATCAAGGATTCACAGATTTTTTTAGATCATTAAATGTTCTTATTTTCAAGAAATATAACATTAGTTGTAAAAGAGCACACTTCTCTGAAGTGTAAAGAAAATTTTGGTGGCTTGCTTTAAGTTCAAATAGAGAAATTAGCATTAAAGTCTGTTTAAATCTTTATTTTATTAGGTAACTCTTCACCCACAAAATAAAAAATACATATACCTAATATGAAATGATTTAAGTATTTCACTGTGTCTAAAACTTTTACAGAACCAGTCCTTTTTATAGCTCTAATGCCTTGGTCCTCACATGGCCTCTCAGGCTCTTCTTGGATAAGTTGGTCCCTGTGAGGTATACCAATGATAATAGAGGGTGGTTATAAGGAGAAGCAGTTACTGAACTACTTCCTTGAGTTATGAGGAAGGACGAGGGCAGAACAACCTTCTGAGGGACAAGAGATGTGTGTTCCAGGTTCTCATGGCAATGTCCACTTAATTTACCTGCTAACTTGCTAATCAGTGAGGTATGTGAGTTTTGCCTACGACTCTAGGCAAATTCTGTCATTAGGCAATTAGCCTGTCATTACACAAATTCCCCATTAGGAAATCTTGGGAGTCATGCTGAGAAACCAATTTTTCACCCAACTTAAAATTGTTCATATTCTCTTTGGAAAGCTTACCTTCGGATCTCGAAGGAACAGAGCCTTAAGAATCAGTGAGTGTACGTCCCCAATTAGTGGGTAATGCATCAGAAGGCCAAGACAGGTCTGGTAGTTACTAGAGATCACTAAATAAGGGGAAAGAAAAAGAATTCAGAAGCAATACTGTTTAAGATGTTTGCATTACTTGAGAGTAAAAAAAATAACAACTTAGATTCAAAGAAAGCAAACCAATAACTCAATTAATTTGATAAAAGGCAATAGGGAGAAGGGATCTTTACCAAATGGCCTTTGAAGCAGCACACTGTACTGTTAACTGCAATCTAATATCTAGCACTTATCCTCAGGGGGTGTTGGAAGAAGAGCCTCAGATACAGAGATGTGTACGTTTGCAATATAAATAAACTCTTAGAAGCATGCATATTTATTGCCATTTATATGCCTGTGTTTAAATGTCTCTAGTTTTGCTACTTAGAAATTAGTAACAAAAATCTTATGAATGGGAAAGAACCAGTTTAAAATTCTTATAAAATAATATTTACCCTAATTATTATGTTTCATAAGTTACACATGTTATATTTATTCTTTTAGATATAAATATTACATAATTCAAAGTTAAAAAAATATAATTTCTTCCAATTATTTTTTTCTAAAGGTAATGAGAAATTTAGGGAGAGTATCTATGCAGCATTTCTTGGAGGAAAAATGTCAAAATCTTCATAGATAAGCCTAACTGTGTTCCTTAGACTGTCATTTAATTTTTTTCCCAAATCAACCTAATTATGGGCGCAATTATTAAACACATCTTTTCAGGCAGGTCTATGTAAACTACTTCATTTCTTGGCAATCCATCTGCCACTGCTGTCACAGTCGGGCCCATTAACGACACTTGTTTTGTAAGCCACACTGACTGCCTCCACAGCATTGATTGTGAAGAAACTTTACAGTTATAACTTCCTGTTGTTGCAACCGAATCCTTTTCATTAATCAGAAACAAGCAGTTGAAAAATATTCCATAGGAAAACAACTGTGATTCTATAGAAACAACACAAATCACAAAATAAACTGTTCGTGATCAGAAACACCCTTGATTCTGAGATTTTTTTTTCCTTTCTTTTGTTGGAAGCACCATTTTTTGCAACAGCTTCCCACCCCCTCCCCCTTCCCATGAACATTATGGGGAAAGGAGACAGGACTGGGCAAAATGAATAATTATAATCTATGTAAGGAACCACTTTATCATCTTCATTTCCACTGCTGATCTGACAGCTTGTAATTTCATACATCTGCTTTCATTTGTAAAGCACTCACTTATCCTACCTTTTCTATATCTGTTCAGACTCTTCTCTTCTTATTCCTTCATTCTGTCATATTCACATTGAGTTACCTATTGTCCTTTTTTCTCTAGAATTCGAAAAGCTAGTATACTGAGAATGGTATAATGTTTCCATGTAGGGTTTTCTTTGAGAGTTAACAAATAAATAAAACTTAGATAATCAATTCATTTTACAACTCCTACTTTCCCAATACTAAAATGTTTATATACTAGTAACTGGCCCGGGAAGAATCCTTGTATATTTTTTAAGAGAAGCAAACAGTTCTGGTCTCTGGATTCCAAGATGTGGGTTTGAATCCCAGGACACCATCTGAACCTTTTCTAAGGTTGCCGTAAGATCAAAGGACATAATCTGTTTGGCCGATGGACAGATGCTACCCAAAACCTGTTGCGGGTAACAGGTTCAATTTGGTCACGTGGAAAACAACTTCCTGATTTAAAAAAAAAAAAGGTGGGCGCCTGGGTGGCTCAGTGGGTTAATGCCTCTGCTTTCGGCTCAGGTCATGATCTCAGGGTCCTGGGATCGAGGCCCGCATCGGGCTCCCTGCTCGGCGGGGAGCCTGCTTCCCCCTCTCTCTCTCTCTGCCTGCCTCTCTGCCTCCTTGTGATCTCTCTCCCTCTGTGAAATAAATAAATAAAATCTTTAAAAAAAAAAAAAAAGGTGATCTTCCGACTTTATTCAATCCAATAGCTATTTGTTGAGTACCTAATCCATGACAGGTGCTATGTTAGGAGGGGATGCAGAAATAAACAAAACACAGTCCTCACTCTGAAGAAAATTAAAGTGCCGAAGGGCAGATGTAGAAAGAGAACCAGTTATTGCTATTTCTACCACTAAGATGACAATCAATCCCTAAAGGCTTTCTGAGACTAGGCCCTATGCCAAGAACTTTCCCTATATTATCTCATTTAATTTCTATGACACTTGTATTATAAGGGTATAATTATTATCCCTGTCTTACAGGTGAGAAAACTAACACTTGGAAAGATTAAGTCATTTGCCCAAATCATATAGTGGTTTGGTAGTGGAGCAAGATTTGAAATCTTGAAGCCTAGCTACAGGATCCAAGTTCTAATACATGGCTTTGTTTTTTCAAAAGGCAGTTCTTTTAAAAATCAGAGAACACAGTGAATGCAAAGAGTCACTGCAAACTAGAAGAGTCAATTAGTATTATAACTCTCACATGGTAGTTTTTTTTTTTTTAAAGATTTTATTTATTTATTTGACAGAGAGAGAGATTACAAGTAGGCAGAGAGTCAGGCAGAGAGAGAGGAGGAAGCAGGCTCCCTGCTGAGCAGAGAGCCCAATGCGGGGCTCGATCCCAGGACCCTGAGATCATGACCTGAGCTGAAGGCAGAGGCTTTAACCTACTGAGCCACCCAGGGGCCCCCTCACATGGTATTGGAAGGTCAGCATAACCCAGTCTCTAGGACAGCCTGATATAGATAGGTATTTATTTGGAGGGATGAGGGCAACAATCCTGTTCTTACAACTGGACAGAACTTTTGAAGCTGCTGGAAGCTATAAAATATGTAAGGGAAACCAACTAATACATTAATATTCCACTTGCAGAATGAATGAAGGAGCTAAGATTCCTTCTCCCATTTTTTCCTTTCATCCATCCAGTCATTGAACGTTAATGAACATTTCCTGAGCATCTACTGTATCCTGCACACACAGAGACGGTGCTAGGCACTGGTACTAGGGATATAATGGCAAATGAATCTGAGCTTTGAAGGGTAGCAGAAGAGGCCACCTGAAATACTGCTGTGGGGTGCTCGCTTCAGCAGCACATACACTAAAACTGGAATGATACAGCGAAGATTAGCATGCAAATTCATGAAGTGAAATATTGCTACAGTAGTTAAGGACATGCCACCCTAACATAGGCCACTTTGGTATATTGATTATTTCGAGCTGTAGGCACTTGAAAAACAACAAATGCACAGTGAGACTTTCTGAACTCCCCTTATCTGCCTAAAGATAAATCCTCCAAAAGGAAGTCAGTTGTCATAAATTCCCCCCAAACTTTGTCACAGATTCATACCTCTCATCTATTCTTCTAAGAATTCATCTTCCCTAAAAATCATTTACTTTTCTTGGAGAGGTCTACATGTCCTCTCCACCTTTCCTTATTAAGATGGTATTTAATCCTAAATTCCAAAATTGTATCTTTGACAGTTGCTCATTTTCCTAAGTATCTACCATATACAAATGAGGCATACATTTATATAGATGTATATGTCAATATATGTTAATTATATAATGACATTTATAATAAAATATATAATCATATGATAATAATATATATATGTTAATAAACTTCTGTTTTTCTTTAATTAACCTGTTTCCTTGTTAAAGAAACCCAACTGAAAACCTAAAAGGGTATAGGTAAAGTTTTACCTCTGCTACAGCCCCGTCTTCAGATAATACTATCTCTAATTTATTAATGAAAACTTGTACTTTGAGAACACTTTTAATTTGCAATTAATGTACACTAAGTATTAAGTCCCTTTTGAATAACTGTACCCAATTTAGAGTAGGCAACGGAGAATAACACAAGCTCTATTAAAAACAAAATAGTGGGGATCCAACAGAATAAGAATTTACTTTTGATCTTTACAGCAAAGTTTTGCTGAACATGAGAAACTCATCTGCAGTGCTGTTCCTCCCCTAGCATTTACTCCATCAGAGCAGGGCAGTGACACAGGGAAAAAAAAGTGAAAGATTTTAAAAAGGCTGAGTTTTGGCATCTCCCTACATCTGTAATCAAGTATGTATATGTTTTAAAGACAAAGTACTGAAGCTGCACTCTCTGAAGAGCTTATTCAGAAAACTGGAAGACAGAGGTGAGTGGTACCTAGGAAAACATACTGGCTCTGCAATCAGCTGGTCTAGATTAGACTCTAGATCAGATCTAGATTGGAATGCTGGCAAGTCACTTATTATGTGTGTGAACTTAGGCAAGGTGCTGAACTTCATGAACTTTCTTTCTCCCACTGATAAAACAATAATGCTTACTCTAGCTGCAGGGTTTGTGTAAGGGTGGCACAAATGCAAGGTAGTGTGCTTCCCATCTTGCTTTAGTTCTTGCTGACTGGCACTCTCCATACAAAGCAGAGCTGGGCTCTTCTCTCTCTACTCTTAAATGACACATGACTGTTCTGGAGTTGTCCAAGGGAAATGGTTTAAATAGTTTCTCCAGCCATAACAAAGAAAAACATAATGAAATCAGTAAAGATAGTCAGAGGATGTTACTATTTTGAGAAAACTTAGATAAAGTTAAATAACTTATGGATGATTCAAAGTTAACTGCGCCTACAATTGTTAACACTTGCAAGTAAAACACTTTATTCAAATTATTTAATTTTATATTTAGATATACTTACTTTGCCAAGGGAACAAAATGGACAGGGAACAACTAACCAAAGAACACAGAACTAAATGTAGACTTCCTTTCATTTATCCAAAATTAAGAACAGTAATAGCTATCAACTATTAGGCATCTATAATGTGCCTGGCAACTTGCTATATATTACATAAATACCCTGTGAGTCCTCCTAATCCCCACGAAGAAAAGTATTCTCATCAACGCCACATTTTAGATAAGGAGGTGGTATTACGGAGAGGATGAACAACACATCCAAGGCCACTGGACTTCCAAAAGGCAGAGAGGGCTGAACAAAAGTCTGTGTAGCTGGAAGCCTCACTCTTCACCACCGTATCTTGTGCTTTCCTGTATTCCTAGCAGAAAATGTCATGACAGGAGTGTTCACATACGAAGCTCAGTTCAGACACAGTGCAGATGGCTTCTGAATGCCAACTACATGTGAGCCACAGAGAAGCCTCTAAGATACACTGAGAAAAGCCCTCCATATACAAGGCCAGGTAAAGTAAATATTTAGAAATAGGCATAAATTTTTACAGTTGGCTATTAAGTGGCATAGAAAACAGATAATCATAAATATAAAATAAAAATAATTAGCGGACGCCTGGGTGGCTCAGTGAGTTAAAGCCTCCGCTTTCGGCTCAGGTCATGATCCCAGGGTCCTGAAATCGAGGCCCATATCGGGCTCTCTGCTCGGCAGGGAGCCTGCTTCCTCCTCTCTCCTCTCTCTGCCTGCCTCTCTGCCTACTTGTGATCTCTCTCTCTGTGTCAAATAAATAAATAAAATCTTAAAAAAAAATAATTAGCTAACAACAACAAAAAAGAAAACCTTAAGGCTTTAACATAATTTATTGTACCTCTCCACTGAAAACAAAGCCAGTGTGTAGATAAACGTCTTGCAAGGTACCTGGCATGCAGAAGACATGGTTGCTACCAGGACAACTGCCTCTCTAAGCACGATCAATCACAACAATGTCCACTCTCAAAACCTAAGACGCACATGGACTCTTCCATAAACAATGGGATGGTTCTTATTTCTTTAGTAGATTTTGTGGAGAAATATGAGAATTTTAAATTCGATTTTTGGAAAGAGAACAATCTCAAATTCAGCGGGGCTCTCTCTTTTTTTTCTAGAAAAGAAAACTTAAAAAAATTTTTTTAAAGATTTTAAGTAATCTCTACACCTAATGAGGGGCTTGAACTCACAACCCTGAGCTCATGTGTCACATGCTCTACTGACTGAGCCAGCCAGGTGCCCCTAGAAAAAAACTTTGTATTACAAAGTGCTCTTCTTAAAGCTTTCCAAGCTTAATACACTTTAAACAGAAATTTATTTTAATCAGGTCAAACGACAGGAGAGATCTCAAGAATTTTTACTTTTAAACATACAGTGTTGTCAATGGAAAGGTAGTAAGCAAGCAAGCATCCAAGCGGAGGACTGTGAGCAGTCACATCGGTAGGATGTGAGCACGGGACAAAGAACACTGTACTAGTGAAGTCAGCACAACTGCACGTTAGCTCCAGAGAGCCGATGGGACTAGGATTAAGTTTGAAACAAACCAGTTACCTGTCCAGGCTTACATTCTGTCCTCATCTCTGTCTTGTTACCCATTAAGGGAACTAACGAGATGATACAGTGCAAAAACCTTTAAGTGTTTTAATGCAGGTTATTATCATTAATGTAATAACTATAGGGATAAGCCTGGAATCAAGGTCTAAGTTCTATCTCCACATTCTAAAATGTTATAGAAATGAAATCTAAAAAATTTAGCATGTATTAAAGTTTTGGAAAGAATTAATAAGTCTGACTCATAGTTTTTGGCTATTTTTTTTTTGCTTTTGCCTATTTTTTAATTAAGTTTTAACCAATTTGGTTATTTTTAACCAAATGAAGGAAAACCGTAGGTCAGGTTTTTAATAAATTGTCAATCTGAATACAGATATACCTATATCTCTGTGTGTGTTTTACTTCACTGCTTAGTGATTTTTAATTCCTTACTCAGAAATAAAGATCTGTCAGTAGAACGGGATGCGGTACAGAAGATATTTAAGAAGTACTGACAATATCTCTTGTATTCACTCAGCTAACTAGCATGTATTAAATACCTATTTTGTTCCATGTACTGATATGACAAGAAAAAAGACACAATCTCTGCTTTCTCTTCATATTGCAGTGGAAGAGCAGCATCAGACTGACTGCAACCCAGGACAGAGCTGGGAACAGTGGTGTGTACAAAGGGCTGTGGCAACTGCTCGAGTAGAAAGCTCAAGGTCAGCTGGCATCAGGCAACAAGTGGAAGCAAATGGAGGCAGGATGCTGCGTGGTTCCTGTGGCAGGAGGGCTAAGGAAAAATGGAGACATGGAAGCAGGTGGGGGTCCTGCTTATCTAGAGGGGATGGAGTTTAGATTTTATTCCATAGCTGCTACCTCTGCTGGAGGACTAAATAATGTGATCAGGTTTGGTTTTAGGAAGACTAATGCCAGCAAGAGGGACAGGATGCAGGGGGCCAGCTAAAGATCCTGATAATACTACAGAGGGGAGAAGATGGATACTTGAAGTAAGCAAGGGGCAGGGGGGTACAGTGGGCATAAATTGCTGGAAAAATGGATAATCCTTTATATGCAATTAAATTTGAGGAATGTGTGCATATGAGACAGAAACAGAAAAGCAAAAGCAGACAATAAGAAATTCTCAATAAAAATGTTAACGAATTTACATAATAAGGCTACTTAAAGAGTATAGTGACTTTTCATTATTTCTCTGTGGAAGTTTAAAACATAGTTCTGATTTTATGAAAGTTATACATGTACACAGTTTAAAAAGTCCAATCATTCTAGAAGGCTGGTAGCGAAAATAGCACTTGCTGTCTCCCACCCCTTATCTCCTAATCTCACTTGCTTTCCTTTAGCTGGTTAAAAAAAATTTTTCTTACCTTCCATATTGTGGAAAAAGACATGCTAATGTTACTAACTCTGACTTTAAATGTTGTCTATTGACTTCCCATTCAAGAAGATGAAGCTTTAACTCACCCTGAGCACTGAAAGCCAACCCTCTGCCAACCTCCACATCCACACATACGCTCCTGGTCTCCCTCCCCTGATGCTGTTACACCATAATTCTGGTTAAGTCAACCTTCAGAATTTTCATTTTTATAACGAAGCAAATGTTATCTCACAGCTGAGTTGCACAGTATGTCATGACTACTCCTCCTTTCTTTCCTGGAGTTTATAACTGCCATGTTTTTCATTTGCCATGTCTTGTATGTATTTAACAGTTTGACTTTAAATACTCTCCCAGTTGTATACATCTATTTTCAAAACTTCAAAAAAATTTTTAGGTAGTTTTATTCATTCCCCCCCCCCCGTCCCTCTCTTTCTTTCATTTTTTTTGAGGAAACTTCTCAATTTTTCATGAGCTCTCTGGCCTGTTCCCTCCTTCTGGGGATGTCCTTTACCTCTTGCAAGTGTTGTATCCTTATTTCCTAGAGTACCTAGCTTCTTTATTGCTTTTACATCCTTGTTTTGATGGAGCACATCCTCTAAGAGCTTTATGCACAAGACATGAATTTTCTGAAAACTTCTCTGTTTGTGGAGCGCCTGGGTGGCTCAGTGGGTTAAAGCCTCTGCTTTCGGCTCAGGTCATGATCTCAGAGTCCTGGGATCGAGGCCCGCATCGGGCTCTCTGCTCGGCAGGGAGCCTGCTTCCTCCTCTCCCTGCCTCTCTGCCTGCCTCTCTGCCTACTTGTAATCTCTCTCTCTGTGTCAAATAAATAAATAAAATCTTAAAAAAAAAAACAAACTTCTCTGTTTGAAAGATTTATCGTGACAATTAATAGTTAGGCTAGGTACGGAATTCCAGGCTGGAAATACGTTTCCCTCAGAAAACTGGGACCACCGTTCCAGAGTATTTGGCTTCCAGTTAAAAAGTCTCACACCGTTCTAACTCCCATTCTTCTATGTGACCTGTTTCTCTTCTCCCCACCCCCATCTAAACTCATAGTAATGCACCTTAATTTGCATGTATTTTCATATATAATGGACCCTTTCAATTTAGAAACTCATGTTTTTCTGTTCAATTGGAAATTTCTCTTTAATTGCTTCACTGATGATTTTCTTCCTTCTGTTTTTTGTTTATTCTGTGTTTGTTATTTTTTTCTACTCCCTTTCTATTAAAAGAAATCTCATTATCTAGATGTTGGATCTCCTGGCCTGGTCCTTTAATTTTCTTTCTTATTTTCTAACTCTGTTTTATGTGCTGCTTCTTGGGATACTTTTTCAATTTTATATTCCAATCGTCTTCTTTGCATCCTATTTTAATTTTCAATTAATTTTTTCCTTTTTTAAGATTTTATTTATTTGAGAGAGAGAGAGAGAGAGAGCTTGCAAGAGCAGGCAGCAGAGGGCGGGGCGGGGAAGGAGAAGCAGATTCCCTGCTCAGCAGGGAGTCTAGACGCAGGGCTTGATCCCAGGACCTTAAGATCATGACCTAAGCTGAAGGCAGACCCTCAACCAACTGAGCCCCCCCAAGCACCCCTAACATTTTTTCCTTTGACTTATTATGTCTTTCTTAGCTCTCTGAGACGTTTCCTCCTCCCTGTGTAGTCTCTGTGTACTCACAGTTGTTTTTACTCCTGGTTGCTTGTTTAGATCCGTGCTTTCATTTTGATGCTTCCCTCAAATGTTTGGTGATTTTTTGGTGATCTGCTCATGTCTAAGAATGGGGCAGTCCAAAGGTAACTTGAAACTTTGTGTGCATAGATGGGTGGGTCTGTTAACTCTAGGGTTTATACAGTCATTCCCGGGTAATCCCTGAGCCTAGATTTTTAGGCCTTTTCTCTGGGCTCACTGGATTCACCCAGAGAAGAATCTCCCAAATTTCTTCTAAAGGGAGACAGTCTGGTTCTAGTGTTCTGGGAACACTAAAGATGGTAAAAGAACACTGGTGGGCTCCATGTTCACTGCAACTCCCCAGGTCCCTAGTCCAGAGAGCATCTACTTTACCACCTCTAGGATAAATCCTCGATGTACTGGTTGGAGATCCGAGTAAGGCGGGAGACCTGAGTATATAACAGCTTCTTAAATACACTTTCGACCAATTCTTGTTTTTCAGTCTTAACTTTTTCCCTCCCCCTACCAATTTCCATGCGATACCTAGCACTGCCAATTTCTATACTTTTAGGAATTTTATGGGTTATTTCTTGGCTTTCTCCATTATCAATTTTGTATTTAGCCTTCTTGGATCTGCTAAGTCAGTTATCACTCACCCATCTGCTTTCCTACTTCCAAAATCTCTGTATTCTCCTTCCTATTTCTCTGTGTCCCATGTGTTTATGGTATTTAATGGGATTTCCAGAGCAACAGGGGTAAATGCAGGAGCTCAATATAACATTTCATCTATAATATCCTTAATCACTTCTTTAATGATATTTCTACTCAGCATCTGGGCAGGTGAACTGAAAGAGAAGAATCTAGGTGAGGAGGCAACTGAGTAGGGAAAGCCAAGGAAAAAGGAGAGAGAGGAGGAACCTGGGTGAAAAAGCTGGGGAAGTCAGTAGTCAGGAAGCCCAAGATCACCATCTCCTTCTCTAATCATCAGAGAGAATGGCTCTAGTCAACTTGCAAGACTATTCACATTGTGATTTGACAGACAGATGGACACGGAATCTTGAATATTTCTGGGTAAGATTCCAGTGATCCATGCAATTTTGCTGGCTTTTGCCCAAAGAAGGTATCCTGGAGTTCCTGAATCCATCTGTTGTACTGCTTTCTAGGGCAATGGAAAAATGTGGGTTGGGAGTAAGAACATAGGAAGGCAAGATTATGGTATTAGGAGAGAAGATCACTTCCTCCCCTTTATAAAAGGCCAGAATGGGTATGGACTCTTAATTTTGAACATGAAATAACATTTCACTAGGAGGGTAATTACCCTTTCATATCTCTATTCCTATAGTTGTGCAATTCAAAATTATTTTCAGGCAAAAAACCCTGATATTAAAAAGACAATGTGAAACATATTAGAATGGTCAAAATCCACAATGTCACTACCAAATGTGGAGCAGGAAGAACTTCCATTCCACTGCTGGAGCTAATGCCAAGTGGTAGAGCCATTGTAGAGGACAGTGTAGCAACCATGTTATGATTTTTTAGGCCTGATCATAGGCAATCACAAAGATATGATAGTTAATTTTGTGTCAATCTGACTGGCCTATAGGATGCCCAGATAGTTGGTAAAACTTTTGTTCTGGGTATGTCTGTAAGTATGGGTCTGAAGAGATTAGCATTTGATTCAGTGGACTGAATGTCGAGATCTGCCCTCAGTGAGGGGAGGCACCATCCAATCCACTGGGGTCCCAGATGGAACAAAAAGGCGAAGGAAACGTGAATCCTCTCTCTCTTCTTAAGCCAGAAGGTCCATTTGCCCCTGCCCTTGGCCATCCGATCTCCTAGTCCTTGAGCCTTTGGACTCTAAGACTTCCACCATTGGACCCCTGCTTCTCAGGCCTTCAGACTCAGACTGAATTATAGCACTGGCTATCCTGGTTCTGCAACTTGCAGATGACTAACTGTGAGACTTCCAGGCCTCCGTGACTATGCAAGACAATTCCTATAAAAAATCTCCTCATATATACATGCATTTATGTTCTATTGGTTCTTTTTTTCTCTGGACTCTGACTAATACAAAAAGCTCTACCTGACAAGTCTCACAGGGGGAAGCTATCCAGCCCACACCAGACATGGTGTGCAGCCAGCGCACTCTAGTCTCTGAAAGGAGCTGCCATCAAGGTCTTGGCCAACTTAGCCAGCATGACCTTTCACGTATTTATATTCCTAGCCATGGTGCCTTCATTCCTAAATTTCTTTCTCTGAGCTCTCGAACGTAGGTCCTTTTCAGGTGCCTCTGCCAGGACCTCCTTATTGGGGTAGCAAGAAGAACTCCTGAAGACACTTCTCTTCATTTGACTTAGTACCCAGTTCTTTTCCACTCCTAGATTTTCACCTCAATCCCCCACCCAGGCCCCCCAAACCACTGCCACCTCAGGGTCCTTAAACTATCTTTTGTTCAGGGCTCCTTCAACAGTGAGATGACCCCACATCTATTCTGATCTACCTGACCCTCAAGCAGTGTGCCATTCCACGGGTGAAATGCTATAGAGAGTACTGAAAATTTCTCTAGTTTTTGACTCTTGCTCATACCACAAGAGTAAGTGATTAAAGGCTTAACTCTTCCATTTTTGACTTGTTGCTTTAGTTGGCTACTCTAACACGTAACAGCTCAGTTCTCTCTCCTGCCCAGCTCAGCTGAGCTCCTCAAATTTACCATATTATCCAGCAATCATGCCCCTCAGTATTTATGCAAATGAAACGAAAACGTATGTCCACACAAAAACTTGCACACTGATATTTGCAGTGGCGTTCTTATTTATAGTTGCCAAAAGTTGGAAGAAACTAAGATGTCCTTTAGTAGATGAGTGGATAAACCAACTGTGGTACATCCAGACAATGGAATATTATTCAGAGCTAAAAAGAAATGGGCTATCAAGTCATGAAAAGACATGAAAGAAACTTAAATGCATATTACTAAGTGAAAGAAGCGAATCTAAAAAGGCTACATACTGTATGAGTCCAACTATATTGTATTCTGGAAAAGGTAAAATTATGAATACAATAAAAAGATCAGTGGTTGTCATGGGTTACAGGGATGAACAGGCAGAGCACAGAAGATTTTTATAGCAGAGAAACTACACAGATATTACTATAATGAGGGATAGATGTCGCTATACCTTTGTCCAAATCCATAGAAGGTACAAATTGTATTATAAACTAGGGACATTAAGTGATAATGATGTGTCGCTGTAGACTCAATTATAACAAATGTACTACTGTAGTGAGGGGGTGGGGGTATCTGGGAATTCTGTACTTTCAATTTTGCTGCAAAACTTCTTTAAAAACTTCTTTAAAACTTCTTTAAAAAGGTCTTTATTTTTTAAAAAATCTAACCATAAAAAAAAGCACTACTATGATGTGTCATCCTATCTTAGTGAAATTTTAAAAGATTTTTAAACTAAAATATAAAGTAATATAAATGGTATTTGTAATTCAAAGGGTTATTTTAATATCCATATCTGAGATAGTCATAAAATGACTGGCAATATTTAATGTCTCAGAAGGAAGAGAGAAGGCAGTCAGGAAGTGCTTAAACACTCCTTTAAAATCAAGACCACCAATTTGTGCTTTGATAAAAACTCTGTGACACACTACTATGTGATTTAAGAGAGCCTTTGTTTGAGTCCCTGAGGTTGGGTAAAGCTTTTCCAGGAAAGACAAATAAATTCGATTTGTAGTTGAAATAAACTGCATTTTGACATCAGTATAATGTTTGAACATGCTCTTAATGGGAAAATAGAGAAATAGAAATTCTGGAGGAGGACAGATGGAAACACTGGCAGAGAGACAGGTAGCGGCTGAGGAGTTTAAGCAGCGATCTAAAGCGAAATGAAAAGGAACAATGTTTGTAAAACACGAAGAAGACACAACTGCTACACCAGGCCAGGCCAAGAGAGGGCTAAAGGCACCCCTAGAGAAAACCCAGGAAAATGACAGGGCTGTGACATGTTCATGCTGGCTGAAAACACAAGGCAAGAAGTGGGTAGAAGGGCCAAGAAGAAAAGTTTTCCATTTACCAAGTGTTGGTAATAAGAAAGTATGTTAAAAGTTTTAAGCATGTCATAAGAGAGAAAGAGAGAAAGTGCATTAAAAGAGACTATAAACATATAAAAGATACTTTTTAAAAAAATTTTTAAATTTTTTTATTATGTTCAGTTAGCCAACATATAGTATATCATTAGTTTTTGATGTAGTGTTCAACGATTGACTAGTTGCATATAACACCCAGTGCTCATCACCACACGTGCCCTCCTTGATACCCATCGCCCTGTTACCCCATTCCCCCCCACCCCCTCACCAAAACCCTCAGTTTGTTTCCTGGGGTCCAGAGTCTCTCATGTTTGTCTCCCTCACAGGGGAAGGGAGGGAAAACTGAAGGGGAAGAAATCAGTAAGAGATACTTTCTAGTTAGGAAAATATACGGTTAAATGAAGTTGACTATAGTGTTTTAGTTATTAATACAACCTACAAGACAAAAGGTACGGTACATTGTAAATCAGGAGAAATATTTTTCTTTGGCACTCATCAAAAAAAAATAAAAATTTAAATTGATAGAAAAAGAGATGTGAAAAATTTGATGCTAAAAAGTAGACAATGCTTGCTTCAAAAAAGCCACGTCAAGAAGTGTATTTAAAAAAATCTGTTTATTTGAGTTCTTATTCTAAGAACTTCTTGACGCCTGTCTTCTTAGGAGTTACTGTACACATATCCATGCCACCACCCCAGTCCTGGTCTCTAGTGTACCCTTCCATCTAAAATCACCCTAAATACTGAGCACATGAAGAGCTTCAGATGCTGAGGGTGAGGGAAGAACTGTAACATGTGGTTCTGGTCCTGAAAAGGTTACAATCTATTTTTGAAGGTGGGACTAACATGCAATAAGGAACAGCATAAGACAGAGTATAATTAAATGCTACACTGCACTGTATTGATTAAAATATCCTAGGAATACAAAAGTGAAAAGTCAATGTGGGCTAGAATAATTGGGGAAGGTTTGGGAAAAAGCTGCCTGGTCCTAGGCCTGAAAACAGAAGCACAATTTAGGTAAGTAGAGCCAGGGGAAAGAGAGAACCACATGAGTGACTTTATTACAGTACAGAATAAGGCAGTAAAAACAATGATGTGATGAGAGTATGGCTATTAATAAACTATTATAGGAGTAATGGTTCATGAATAGACTTCCTTATCTCCTAACCTTTATTAGTGTATATAAGCTTTATCCATATAATCCAGCAAAGAATCCAAAAAATACTTCTTGTAACACATAAGACAATAAACTTGTTATGGCTTGATTAAAATGTTTGGGAATAGTTCTATTTTGAAATGGATCCTATGTAATTTTGGTAAAGCAAAAGTTTCATTCAAAGAACAGCCATTTGACCATTTCAACAGTTAAATTTTAAAATCTATATAGATAATGTTCATATTATTTTTCCCAATGTGCAGTTTTACTTTTCACTTAATAAAATCAGGTAGGGCTTGAGGAACGGAAAAGGCAATGTGAGAACCAGCCTGCCTGTCACTAGCCCTATGGCCTTGATCTGGCTTCCTAACTTCCAAACATGGAGGTTGGGCTCAGTCTCTGAAGACTCATAAAGAAGATGTTTATATGAAATCTGTTAAGTGTTGAATACTGTACTTGCCTGACTAACTGGATTACTATTAAAGTGAATGAAAGCTTTGTTCCAGGTACAGAAAGAACATTATAAGAGTACTTTTGTTAAAAATTAAGTATGAGATGCCAAGAGGAGTGAAAGGGACAGAACAAGAACGGCGGAGGCGGGGGGGCAGGGGGAAACACGAGGACCCAGCTCCACAGACCAACTGTGACTGTTATAAATCACTTAACTGCCAAGGGCACTGTATTAGTTTGCTAGAGCTGCTGTAACCAAGTGCCTAAAACTGGACAGTTTAAAACCAGAGATATCTATTGTCCAACTGTTGTGGAAGACAGAAGTCTGAAATCAAGTTGCGGACAGGGTCATGGTCCCTCTCAGACCTGCAGGGAAGAACCCTCATCACTTCCCGCTTCCGTGTTGGCCGGGCTCGATCCTTCATAGGCTCCGAGGGAAGACCTGTTCTATGCTTTCTCCTAGCGTGTGGTGACAGCTAAAAAAACTTGGTGTTCTTTGGCTTGTAGATGCATCATTCCAATCTGTACCTCTGTCTTCATATGGCATTATTCTGCCTGTGTGTCTTTCCATCAGCTTCCCTCTGTGCCTGTCTGTGTGCAAATGTGCTCCTTTATATAAGCACACCAGTTGTACTGCATTAGGGTGCCCACCCTACTCAACTATGACTCATCTTGACTAATTATATCTGCAACAACCTATTTCCAAAGAGGTCATAATCTGAGGTACTAGGGGTTAGGACTTCAGCATATCTTCACGCCTCATTATTAGTGCCTGTAAAATCAGGATTTTAGACTAGATGCAGTTAGCCATTTTTCAGGTTATATATCCCTTTGAGAAGAGGATGTAAAGTATATACCCTTGGCCCAGGGAAATGCACATGTACACAATATTTTGCACAATATCAGGATGATCACCAGCCCTTAGAACCCCTACATTGAACCCCTAGGAGGATGCTGTCATTGGAGGAAAGCTCTTTTAGTTTCCCATTCTTTGCACCATTCCTTGAGCTATAAATGTATCACCTACAGCTCTAAGAGAATACATGTAATGCCCAGAGCCTCATACAGCAGTATTCAGTTAGGACTTTTTTGAATGAATGGGTTTGAAACTACTAGGTGTAATAAACATCACCACACTGGATGCCCCAGGCAGGGCATCATGTTTCAGAATCCACTGAGATGGAATAAAAACTTGACACTGAAGTTCCATTTGGAACACTGAGGCTGGCAAATTGTCCACCTTCCTCTTGTGTTTGACCATGGCCTGAAACGTAAGCTCATTTACTAGTACCATTCCCCCATGCATTCTACCCAATTCTATTCTGTGTCCTCCTCCTGCTACTCCTCTCCCTCTCCATCTTTTCTTCGGAGGAATAATGCCTTTCCCTCTGGGCCCAGCCTTCCTTCACTGCTGCCCCTGCAACTCCAGCAGTGAGGCAGAGGCTGCCACCTTGCTACCTTGATTCTTGGTGAAGTGTCCAGAGGACCAAGCAAAAACCCCAGCTCCCTCCCAGCTCTTGGTCTCCTCAATGACTTACTTTCCCCCTAACTAACTTCAACTGTCCTATACCCAGAACCGTTCCATGTCCTCTTGTTTGACCACACCTCTGATGTTTTTCAATCCCATACGCTATCTCAAATCCCCTCATACTCTGATTTTTCTCATAGTCATTTCCTGGCCATGCGTCCCTCCCCACACATCTTAAACCACCCTTTTATAAAATATACTCAACAGCCTCCATCCTTCTGCTTCCCTTCAGTTCTGCCTAATGATTTGGACCTGGGCCTTGCCTGGAGCCTAGATCATGATCTACCTTTTTTGTACCTTGCCTGGACTGCAGAGCATGGCTTGGAAAATCATGACCTTAAGTCCTGGTGCTACTGCCCACGGTTTTCTGCAGAACAGGATCTTCAACAGCTAGACCACCTTTTCCTAGTCCATGGTCATTCATCTCTCCCACACTTCCCAGGTATTCCTCTAAAACTCCTAAAACCCTACCAGGCCTCACTCAGAGAGGACAACCTTGCTTTCTCCTTTATCAGATACGGGATTCCTCCACTTCTCATCTTCTCTACCTATAAACTAGTCTACATCTGAAACCTGCCTAGTACCTTCTTCCTGGATCAGCACCAGCTTTTATTCCTGCTCCCCAGCCAGTCTTCCACAGGACTCCTGACCTCATTCCACTGCCTCTAAGCCCTTGTTTCTTTAATTATTTCACTCAAAAAATATTTGTCAAGATTGCCATGTACTGGGTCCTGTTCTAGATGCTGGGATATGGCAGGGAAACCAAGACAGACAAAATCCAGTCTCTTGTTAGAGGGTAAGGGAGTGGGTATGAACAACAATAAACAATAAACAAGTAAAAACTTCAAGTAAATAGGATAATTTATCTCTTCATAGATCTCATCAATGGAACAGGGGGGAAAACCTAGTATTGATCCTTGAGGGACCAACTTAAGACTGATTGAGAAGTAAACCCTCAGTTGGTTCTCCCTCACCTCCAGTGAACCCTGGTCTCATTCTAAAGACAGCCATCCCACATTCCTTGCCCCTGCACTGATCCCTAGTTACATCTTTCTTCTCCTCTGCTCTGCTAACTTTCTTTATTTTTTTTTAAAAGATTTTATTTATTTATTTGACAGAGAGAGAGATTACAAGGCAGAGAGAGAGGAGGAAGCAGGCTCCCTGCTGAGCAGAGAGCCCGATGCGGGCCTCGATCCCAGGACCCTGAGATCATGACCTGAGCCGAAGGCAGAGGCTTTAACCCACTGAGCCACCCAGGCGCCCCTCTGCTAACTTTCTTTAAAGATTACTCTACACATGCTACCTCCACATTCTTTCCTTTTCATTTAATTGACTTTTTAGTTGAAACTGTAATGCAAACAGAAGACAATAGGAACAACAACAAAACTGTAGGGAAAGCTATTATACTTAACTGTCCAGTCACTCCTCAATCCATCATAATCCAGCCTCCGCTTTACCACTCCACTAAACCATTCTGGCAAAGGTATCTGATGACTGTCCCTTCAGAGGGCCACGTCTGAATGGACATTTCCCACCGGACCTTTTTATACCTCAGTATTCTCAACCCCTCTGACCTCCCTTGGCTCAGATAACACAGTCCTATGAGGTTACAACACAAGCCCTTCCTTCTCTGGTGCCTTAAACACTGAGGTTAAATGCAGAGTTCTACCTTTGCCCATCTTCTCTTTCTAGAAGCACCCACCTTAGGTAGGCTGATTGTGTAATTCTTATCATCCTAATGGGATGCCTTTGAGAGTGAAAGAGGGAAGTATTAATAATTACTACTCTTGACTAGCAGGTGTAAATCAAGGCTGTCCCAAACAAATCAGGATATATGGTCACCCTATTCTTGGGAGGTCACAAGCATTATGATGGTTTTAACTAACACATACCTATTAAACATTTGCAAACTGCATCTGTAGCCCTGATTGAGACATTGAGCTTTATCTTCCAAATCTTCAGGTTAAGATTTCTCACAGATCTCAAGTTCAGTAGGGCCAAAACACAATCATTTCCATTCCTAAAACCTGCTAATCCTTGCATTTCCTATCCAAGTTACGCACATTACCCAGTCTCTCAACTCTCCAAGCTGGGGATCGTTTTTAGTCTTCCTGTTTTCCCTCACCCATCATATTTAGTCACCAAGACATACTGACTTTAGTTTTGAGGATTTCTCTAATCTATAGTTTTTCCCTTGGGCTTCTGTCATAACCTTTTATACAATTTCCTTGCTCTACTCTTGTCTCCTTTAAGTCTGTTTTCTACAGTGCCATGAGAGTGATCTAATGGTGACTATACTTTTGCTGTGAACTGTTCAGAGCTTCCTATTATTTATAGGATAAAGACTTTCATCATGATCCTATCCCTGTTCACTTTCTTTGTTCTCATAACCTGTCGGTCTCCCTTTGCACTTTAATACCAAATGCCTTGTAGAAACACATACACCTACACATGCGCACACACACACACACACACACGCACACACACACACACACACAATCCCACATTAAAACTGTTTCTCACGTCCAAGCCTCTGTTCATGCTGTTCCTTCTGCCTGGACTGCAGATCCCCTTATTTAGTTTGCCAAAATCTACACCATTTTCTCTAGTCACTCACAGCTGACCCAGAGGGGAGTTCAGTGCCTCTCCTTTATTTATTTTTTTAAAGATTTTAGTTATTTATTTGACAGAGTGAGAGAAAATGAGAGACCACTAGCAGAGGGAGTGGCAGAGGCAGAGGGAGAAGCCGACTCCCCTGCTGAGCAGAGAACCCAATGTGGGGCTCAATCCCAGGACCCTGAGATCATGACCTGACTTGAAGGCAGATATTCAATCGACTGAGCCACCAAGGCATCCCTCACTGCCTCTCCTTTAAACTTTCATAGTACCTATCCTTACCTCAACTAACGCACTGGATATGTTAGTTTAAAATTATGTCAGTCTTTCCTACTAGTTGAAAAACATCTTAAGCACAGATAGGGGCAAATGGCCCTTCAATATTTAATAGTCATCCTATTTTTAGGAGATCTCATCCACTGTTCTGGATTCAACCAGGCAAATTAAAATAAACTGGTCTAAATATTGAAATGAATACACGACTTCATTATCCTTGCATTTTTTCCACATGTGCCCATATGTTTTGTAACATCAATAGATGGGACTGAAAATGTATAAGGGCTTTAGTTGCCAAAAATTTGCCTGTTTTATGAAATTAATTTTAAAAAGTGGATCTTAGCATAGGAGACAGGATTAAATTAAAAAAAAAAAAAACAACTAGTTGTGATACACCAAAGTTAAGAAAAGAGCAAATACTTAATTGTTTAAGACTAAAGAAAATCAGAATACAACATATCAACAGTTGTTTGAATTGGAAAATTTTGTGGAAAGATTATCCTAAACCACTTTTTTGATAAAAGAGGCTGTTCATTCCTTTTGTTTTTTTACTATTTACATTAAAAAATTCATACTACTTTAAAATGAGAGATTAGTATCGAATATTCTAAAATCTAATATCCATCAAATCTACCCAAACATCTTTCTCTATTTTCCAGATGTTAGCTCTTATGATTTTCATGTTCTTATACGATTAGCTCTGACTTAGAAAGAAGGAACTTTTCACTTAGTCTGTCAAAACCCAAACTTATTTGACCTTCGAGGCACAGAAAAAACCCACAAATTTTTGGATAAAATGTGGTGCTCCTGTCACTTATTCATTCAAGTAATTTGGGGGGAATTAAAAAAGTATAATCTAAAATTTTAAAGAATATTATTAGTGTCACCAGAGGCACAACAAGACATCTGGCACCACTGGTATTCAGGGAACAAATAAAGAGAACCACACAGCAGTGCAACAGTCAAGATTATGAATGATGCCAAACAGTTTATGTTCTGACAAAGTCCTACTTCTAAGAGTTTTTTTTTTTTAATTTCCTATTTAATCATCACTTTGTGCAATCTTCCTAATTATATTTTGGCTTACAAATCTTGTTTTGTGAACAGTGATTATTTTTCTGAGAAGGAAAACAATTTGAGGTATTTCAAAATTTAAAACATGCTCTGGTATTTTCTTCAAGCTGAAGATTATCAGCCGACTCCAGATAGGCCCCCGCTCTCCAGCTATGGCGAGCATCCTAAGGTAGATCTCATGAGACAGGAAGACGTCTACCATTTGGCAATCTACTGAGAAATACATTTGGCCAAAATATAACCGAGAAGAAGTTAAACTATCTTTAAATGTAATATTTATTTTTTATTGGCAAGTTGTTGATACTATAAAAATAGCTCCAGTCCCCTGATAAATATCTTTGAATACTCCCTACCTGTCAGAAGGTGGAGCTCTAAACATATCTGAAATACAGGCTTTTTATTTGTGCATTTCACAAATGTGTGTAATGAGGAGATTAAAGCAGGAGTAAAGTCTTTAGAAAAATGGCTCTGAAGAATATTCCAATTCTCTCAGGAGAAAATCACCCACATCTCCCAATATGTACATAGTTAACTAACAAAAAAGATACTAGTATGCTCCTTTGAAACTTCAATATATTACCTACTATAAAAATGTAGGCATGCTAATTCAGAATAAAAGAATAAGTGTATTTAAAAGATAAAACACATTCAAAAAATCAGGACCACCTACTTGGATGTAGGCAAGGTCGTTAACACTTACAAGCATCTCGGATGTAGAGTAACATGGCTATGAAGATATAATCAACTAAACTCAGGCTGAGGCCATCTGCAAACAAGGCATCCCAGACCACCAGAAGATCCTGCAGGGGGAACTCTCGCCCAAACAGTAGCCGGACCCACCGTCTGGAAAGAAACAAAACCAAAATTCAGAAATGAGTACTTCTGGGAGTAATATAAAGAGGAATCATTTTCTCCTACACTTGTGAAAAATATTATAAATTTTAACTGATCACACTAAGCAAATACTATATATCAAACATATAATACAGTAAAATCCAAGTTTTAAGCTTTCAAATGAATTTTGTAATTTTATAACTGGGCCACAATCATTAAAGTTTATTCCTATACGTATAAAACAGTAGCATGATATTTGAAAAGGGTAGAAATCTTTCATATTTAATATAAATCCCAAATCTCAAAAGGCAAAGAGGAAAATGAATGCACAGCGGTTTGACAAGTTGCCTCATAGGTAAGGTTAGGAATTAAATAGAATTTCCCAAAATTTTATGGTCACTACTGATTTTATCATTGTTGTTGTTAACTGTACTTTTGCAAATAACTGTACCACAAATTAACTATAACCAAGCAGAAAACTGCATTCTCACATTTCACTCTTATTTTTAAATATTCATTTAAAAATATTTATTTTAAAATTAAATGTGGGGAAAAAACTATATATATATATATATATATATATATATATATATAGTCAAGCACAGATAGCTATTTCAAATGAAACAAATAGTAATACTTTATTTTTAACTTTAGAATAGATATACTTTATTAGTGAGGTTATCGTTTTTAGGGCTGTTTTTAAAAAGAGTCACTTCTATGGCCAGGAAAATGGGTATCTGTGCTATAAGCACATGTAGGCAGGTTATAAGAATACTGAACAAGATCTGTATATAATTATATGTCATAGCAGCTATACTTCAAACTTTCAACAAATGCTAAGCTATTCATAAATAATTATTATAAGAAAATTAAAACAATTCACTTTGATATACATTTTTTATCCATTTACTTCTAATTCTATATAATGTGGCTACAATTTCCTTACTCGAACTTTTCCACAGGAATTTCAGCTAGAATTCTATGTGGTTCTGGCACATAACAAAGAATCAAAAATTCCAAATTTCTAGTATACCAACTAGCACAAAAGGGAATTCTTATACCTCTTTGCAAAATTAGAAACCAAATATAACCATCTGTGGGGTTAAAGTAAGCACCACCCCTCCCCCGCACCCCCGCCGAATTCAAATACTTTCTTCAGGGAGTATCATATTTAAGAAGAAATCAAAGCTGTGACAACACAGTGTAGAATCACACAAATGTATCACAGTTATTAGGAACCATATACCATACAATCAAATACTAATGTTCTTTCATTCACATTATCAAATTAATCAATAGAATAATTAAATTGTATTTTCAATTACATCTTAAATTATACTCAATTTTTCAGGAAAAAGATTTAATGCTTAAGTAACATTTATCTTTTTTAAAATGTTACAGCATCATTTACAATTTTTATTTATCTTTCAATTCTTACTCTACTGCTAATATGAGAGGTTACTAAAACAAAGTATTTTTTTGGTCTAATATTGCCTGCAGTTATATAGTTTAGAGAAAAACATTCTTTCTCTACATACTTTTAATTCTTTCAAATTACAAATGCCAATATTTACTATTTTAAGAAGTACCAAAATATCTCTAAATTACATAGGATGTTCTTCTTAATGACAAAGAATTAACTGGTTTTGCAAGGAGTATCAGGGGAACCAGAGAATGGGCAAATCAAAAAGTACCTGGATTAAACCATTTTAGGCATCTGTTTAAAGGATCTTTAAACTTATAATTGTATCTGCATTATAAAATGACTAGAATAGAATGTGGTCATTTACAGTTATTCAACTGATAGAACTGGAAGAAAAATTCATCAGTAAAAAAAATGATAAGGATCTAAAGTGTAACATGCTGACTGTGGTTGGTAACATTGTATTGATAGTTGAAATTTTCCAGGAAAACTAAAATATCCCCACCATAAATGAGTGAATGAAAGAATGAATAGATAAAATGTGTGAGGTGATGGATGTGTTAATTAACAAGATGGGAGGAAACCTTTCACGATGTACACATACATCAAATCATTACCATGTATACTTTAAATATCTTATAATTTTATATGTCAATTATATTTCAATAAAGCTGAAGAATAAAATAATTAAGAATTAACTTGGCTGGGGCACCTGGGTGGCTCAGTGGGATAAGTGTCTGCCTTTAGCTCAGGTCATGATTCCAGGGTCCTGGGATGGAGCCCCGTGTCCAGCTCTCTGCTTAGTGGGAAGACTGCTTCTCCTTCTCCCTCTGCTCCTTCCCCCAGCTTGTCCTCTCTCTCTCTCTCCCTCAAATAAATAAAACCTTAAAAAAAAAAAAGAATTATCTTGGTTTAATAGATAGGTAAATTTTGGCAGTTTCAAAACAGAAAATTCTGACATTTAACTGATCCTTCCTGGTTCAAATCTGGATTCAGTACAAAATTCAAGAATTACACCTATATAATGCTAGCTACACACTGAGGTGAGCATAGCATAATGTGTAAGCTTGTTGAATCACTATGTTGTACATCTGAAACTAATGTAGCATTGTGTCAACTATACTCAACTCAAAAAATTTAAAAAATAAAGAATCACACCTATAAAATTGTACTGTGCCTTGAACTCACTCCTTTCATTCATGGAGGTTATTTTAATACTTTCCTTATTTGAATAAGCCCATTTATTTAACTAAGGCTGGTGTTTCCTGAAGGACATTACTTTTGCGCAGCCTTCTTATGTGTGAGAAGAAAATTTTCTGTGTATTTTTCCTGCTATCTCCCATTTAAAGCAAAATGATTTCAGAAAAAAGTTGACATCTCTCATGCTAAAATAGACATATTTAGCAAAAAAAGAAAAAAAACTGATGAAGGTTAATATTCACCACAGAGAATACAATACCAACTTTTTGCCCCTTGCTTAAAGCCCAAAATCCTCTCATTTTCTTATGGAAAATCACAGCTTTGGTTTCATCACAGGTAGTGTGATAGAAAAAAAGAAAGAAAGAGAAAGGGAAGGAGGGAGGGAAGGAGGGAGGGAAAGAAAGAAAGAGGCGGAAGGAGAAAGGGAAAGAGGAGGAAAGGAAGGAAGAATGGGAGGGAAAGAGAGAGGAAAAAAGAAAGGAAGGAAAGAGGGAGAGAGGAAAGAAGGGGAGAGAGAGAGGGGAAAAAAGGGAGAGAGAGAGGGAGGGAGGGGGAAGGAAGAGAGAAGAGGGAGAGAAGGAAGGAAGGAAGGAAGAGAGAGCGAGCGATGGAGGGAGGGAGAGAGGTTGGAAAGAAGGAAGAAAGAGAGAGAGAAGAAAGAAAGAAAAGAAAAGAAAATAGCCCCCTTATTTTAAAGAAATTATATATTTCCTATTATTTCTATAACAAAACGCCCAGTTTGTTAGCGTAGCTTCAAAAATGACCCCACAGATGCATACGTGTAGCCATCCCCACTGCAGCACTGTCAGGAGAGAGAACTGCAAATATCTTGTAATCTACATTGAATAAAACATATCATCAAAACTACACACAACATAAGTCTTCAGTACTTTTATATTTAATGTGTAATCTATGATGTGTTGCTTTATAAATGTTTCACATTGCTTTATTTTTGAAGTTTCACCTTGCCAAGTACACTGCTAAATAATTCCAGGGCAAAAACCAAATTCTCTGTGTGTGTGTGTGTGTGTGTGTGTGTGAGAGAGAGAGAGAGAGAGAGATGAAGAGAGGCAGAAAAAAAGATCCAGAAAGTTCTTTGTAAAGAGCTCTCTACACTTTGCTGAGTGCTCTATGTGTTTACCAAGTTCTTGATACACTCACTGTGAAGCCACCTGTCATGCTACCGAGAGGCAAAGGTGTAGCTAAATTGAAAGTACAGGCAGTGATCTTGTTAGTGGCAACATAAAAATAATTCAGGAAGTGGAAAAAAAAAACCCAGAAACACATAAGGAAAAAAATTTATTATTAGATGCTTGGCATGTTCCTTTTATATAAGACTCTTACACATGCAAGGATATAAAATTAAAGCAAAACACAGTTTCCTGTATCTTATATGCGATTATAGGAAAATTAAAGCCAAATTCTCAAAATATTTAAGTAGTACTGTATGACTAATGGAAAGCTTTGGGACCAACAATGACCTTATCAATAATTTAATCATTTTAATCCCTATTGGATTTAGTTCATACATATATTCACCACACACAAAATTTCCTGTGCTATTTTGGGCTTTCTTCATTGAGCTTAAAAGCCAAGCAAAAATTCCGTTCTTTATGGAATGAGTTACCAACAGAAATTATTTCAGTAAGCTTTTGTATTCTTAGAAAGGAAAACTTACTCGAAGAAATGAGGTCTTATAAAGAAGTTACTCCTAAAATTAGCATGCTTTTATTGCAGTTAAAAATATTTAGCGCAAGTTTAACTTACACTTAAGAGTAGCATTAAGGCTTTCTTTTCCCCTTAAAGATAGCTTCAGTTTAATTGCTTCATACTATTAATCTTGCTTTATGTATGTTACACCTGCAGATTGCACTGCTCATAACCATACACATTTTATCACTTGTGATAATACAATAATTCATATTTTACCAGACTTACTTAGTAATTAAAATCTACACAACAAAAAAGACCATCTGAGGTATTAAATTTAATAATAAACCACCCAAAGCCAGAACTGTTTCTACATCTGCACTTATACCACTATTCTCAATTTAAAATTTCTGTGTAATTAAGCTGCTATCCCCAGGGGATCAGTAACTCCTGATGGTATTATTGCTTGGTGAATGACCCATGGAAACACCAAGAGAAATCCATTTTTTTTAGCAGTTTATAAAAATGACCAATTTGAGGTTCATACTTCATCCAACATGGCTGTAGTAGGTTATACATGCAGAAAGAAACTTCTATACTGTATCTTAATTTCCTTTTCCTTTAATGACCCTTTAGTAAGGTATAGACATAGCCAGCTTAGAAGAACAAGTAAAATAGAAAAGGTATATTCAATTTAATTTAACAAACATTACAAGGGCATCTTAAGCAACTTGCGATCACAAAATAATAGCACTGGGCAAGCATACCAGAACACAAGAGAGCAACGTTAGATTTTTGTTTAATGATATTAATTTTGCTTTTTTGCCTTCTGTTCATTTGTACTTTTCAAAGCTAACAATTAATTTTTAAATAACCCATGCAGGGTAGAGAATAAACACAGAATCCAAATTCTGTATTAGAAGCAGAGGAAAACAACAGCTGACTAAAGCGTTCATCTCTGGTTGGTAGCTCCTTGACGGAAGTTGAGGCTCTTCGTCTACTGCGTTCCTTTGTACCCAGTTCTTTGTAAATTAATTTGCCCTGAGTTTTCCTTTATATCAACCCTGTGAAAATAGTCTTAAAATTAAAACCAAATACTGAAGTTATTACAATTAGGGTCACAAGGCATTCTCATCTTTAATTCTTACTTCTTTGCAGAACAGAGCTACAAAAGATGGAAGCCAAAATAAAGCATTTTTTCCAATTTCACATTCTTCTTAACAGTGCTACAGAATACGTTATTGGAAGATGCTTGGCCTATTTATGAATTTTTTTTCTTTATCTAGTACTATTTCAATTCAGTCCTCTTGAAAAATGTTTGGGATCTGCATGTGTTACAGAAAGATTTGAATACTTCAAGCCCATTAAACTATGCTTCAAAAATAGAAGGAACTGAAACTTTGAATTAGTTATTATCTTTACAGAACTCAAATTTGCTTTCTATGTGCACCTTGTAATCCATGGGTTGAACCCAGTTTGAATTTAGCTTTCTGGGAACACATGTTAAACTTAATTTAACCCCCAAAGGATATGTACACGAACTGTTAAAAATATGTTTTTGACTCTGGGGAAAATTCTCTATTGCTTTCAGAGGGCAGTACATAGCCATTTATTAAGGAAGGTTTCTTATTTCAAAAATAAGTTCCTAATAATTACCACCCATTCCTACTGTAATTTATTCTCTTTGGAAATGTTTGAAGCTGTTTTGTCAGAACAACGGTAATACACCCTTTGCAAAAATAGTTCGAATGGAAAACAGAGCTTGTGCACTTTTGTTTCTCATGAGAATGCCGAGCATAGGAGATGACCATCATATGTTTAGAAGCTGTATAATCTTTGAATATTTTCTCTCTGTCACACACACACACACTCAAACACCTCTCTTTTAAATATATACCTGCTATTTGGTTTACAAGTATGGTATTTCAAGGACTAGTAATTTTAGGATGTGTGATTTACCAGCAAATTCAAATAAAGCTAGTAAAAGCTGGTATTCCTTCAATATAGATTTTGTTGTATGAATAGGATGTGCTCTCTTTGAGAATCCTATTGTATACTCCAACCAGTATGCGGTTAGAATCTGAGTCCTGTCTTGAGAGGACTATGGGAGTAAAAGTTGCTAAGAATTGATTTTTCTATCCTATCACTGGCTTGGGCTCCACTAACAGTAAGCTGCTACTGGACATCTCCTTGAGAAAATTACTTGGAAGCCACTAATGCCTATAAATAACACCATGAAGAACTAATGGACAGTTGGTGGTTATGTTAGGAAAATTAATTTTAGGCTCTGTGAACACCAGTCTTTATTCATACTACAGATAAGTTTTACTTCTAGAAACTCTGTAAATAGGCTTTGTTCTGTCATTTTATCTTCGGAAAGGGAATTATGATCAAACCAGTCTTCTAAAAAAGCATACAGAGAATTGCTAAAAATAATTGCTCCTATCCTCCCTAATCTGAAACTCATTAAAAAACAAAATTTGTGTGACTTATTTTTTTTTGAAATTGTCATAGACCATTTCAAATACCAATGGGATCTTAAACTCTCTGAGTAACACTTTTCAAATTCCTCTGCATAAAACTCCTAATGAATTAACACACATTGTTGGAAGAAGTGACATGAGGCATAACACTAAGCTGAAAAGTATCAGGATCCAAGTGATTCAGGATAGAGGGAGGACCATGAATCTGTAGGCTGGTAATACATCATCAAGAAAGTCAGACTGAACCCATTCCTAAAAGGCAGCAGTGGTGCTGGTTTTCTTTTGACCTTTCATCACTTACCTATAGCTGTAAACAGCCTTGGGGATTCGTTTTACTGGCTCTGTCTTCCTTCTTTTCTTCCTGATCCCATACGTCACCCTGACCCCTGCCTGGCTGCTCAGAGGCTAGGACAGGTACTACACTTAGTGTGCTGTTTGGAGGCTCCATTATCTGTTGATCTCTCTGCTTCCTAATTACATTTTCCAGAGATAAAAGCACTGATGAGCAAATTCCAGCTGAAGGGTTAGTTACTGATAGTTTGGTTTGGCTTCTCTCCCTTCTCTAGCAGATCACAAGCTCCTTGGTGTTACTTGGTATTAGACATAAAGTCGGGGATTAACATGTTTATTAAATTAATATGAATCCTCCTCCCCTGTCAGCTCTTTTTGACGAGGGGTCTTCTTGATCTTCACGCTACATCCTTGATCTCTCACAGGTTTCCTAGTTGCCAAGCAGATGTTTCCCTAAAGTTTCTCATCTCTGTAGAGATCCCTGAACACACATGTTAAGTAATAAGCGATCACAGCTATGTAAGAATTGATCGAGGCCTCCCCCTACATTTCCTGAACACAGGCTCAATGCCTCAGGTGCTCCTCAGCTGGACCCTATTTCTACTAGGACCATGCTACTCCAAGTATGATCCTAAGACCATCATCATCTCCCGGGAGCTTGTTAGAAGTGCAGACTCCTAGGCCCCTAATATAATCTTACTGAAATGAGAATCTTCATTGTAATAAGATCTCCAGGGGATCTGTGTGCATATTAAAGTTTGAGAAGCACTGGCCTAGATGAAAGATTCCTGTTTCCCACCCATTTTAAGGTGCCAGCTCTCAGGGTTCCTAGAATCTACCATGTATTCATGGAAATTGTTACTCTAGGAGAAGACAAGGCTTAAACTGTTGAATGACTCTTCTAATTAGTGAAGTGATCTCAAACTTTAGCATTTATCAGACTAGCCTAGAGGGCTTATTAAAACACCATTGCTAAAACCCATAATGAAAGTTTTGGGATTCTGATTTTGAGATTGTGGTGGGGCCTGATAATTTGCATTTTGAACTAGTTCCTGGAGTTGCTGATGCTGCTGATCCTGGGACCACAGTAAGAGAACACATTCTGGTAATTCTGGTTTCTGTCCACATCTCCACAGCTCAGTCCTGGATATGGGTCTTCAAATCAGCTTACTCAACATGTCTAGTCATTGGACCAACGACCACTAAACGTCTATTGGCTGGGACAGAAAGCACAAAGAGCCAAACACCTCTTCATATTCAATCTCTATTAACTTCTAAACTTTTATTAAAAAAAAACAACAACACTATAAAAACATTATCCGATAAAAAGGAGAGACATGGACTGAAAGAGAGGGAGACCTCCCAAAGGTTGGAAGAATGTAGGCCACTGTGATTTTTTTTTTTTTAACTTCCAGTGTATTATAAGATGAAAAAATGCCAAGACAAGGCTATAAAAACTGTGACGTTTTAAATGTTAGCATTTACAAGTCAATGTTTTTTAAACATAAATTTACTATGATGGATAGATATAATCTCATTTGAAGGCAACATGAACACTCAAGTGAACTTTGAGGCCCTTCATGTTTAGTCTTGAGCTAATGGCTTTCCTGGGCCTCTTTTGTGACTGGCTCTAATGAGATTAAGAGAGTTGGAACATGACAGGAGGTCGCTGATTAGCTTAGTGCAAAGAGATAGAGCCCAAGAGGGAAGTGGCTCAGTCCTGGTGTGGGTCCTCAAATCAGAATCCCAATCCTACCAGGACCGAAAAGGGTATTCTCGCATTTCCCATGCAGAAGCCATACAGTACCGGGAGCCTAGCTGAATGGTCATCTCTCTGGTGTTTGTTTATTCTGCTTCACCTGTGAGCTGTTCTCACTCTAAGGTTCTGTACTATCACCTTGCTCAGATATGTCTTTAGAATAAAACATGCATTTGAAATACAAAATAAAGAGTCACCCAGGTGGCTTGGTTAAGTAAGCGTCTGCCTTCAGCTCAGGTCATGATCTCAGGGTCCTGGGATGGAGCCTTGTGTCAGTCTCCCTGCTTAGCAGGATGTCTGTTTCTCCCTCTGCACTGCTTCCCCACCTGTGCTCTCTCTCTCTCTCTCAAATAAATAAATAAAATCTTAAAAAAAATACAAAATAAGATCAAAACACAATGGTCCAAAATCTCTGGGATGTATCAAAAGCAGTAGTAAGAAGGAAGTTTAGAGCGATATAGGTCCACTTCAAGAAACAAACAAAAATCTCAAATGAACAACCTAACCTTACACCTAAAGGAACTAGAAAAAAACAAACACATTAGAGTGAAAATAAATGAAATAGAGACTAAGGAAAAAAAAACAGAAAATATTGATGGAACCAAGAGCTGGTGCTTTGAAAAGATAAAGTTGATAAACCTTTAGTCACACTCATCAATAAAAAAGACAGAGGACTCAAATAAATAAAATCAGAAATGATGAAGGAAAAATAACTGACACTACAAAAATACAAAGAATTGTAAGAGAATATTATGAAAAATTACTTGCCAAGAAGTTGGATAACCTAGAAGAAATGGATAAATTCCTAGAAATATACAATCTTCTAAAACTGAATGAGGAAGAATTACAAAAACTGAACAGACTAATTACTAGTAATATAACTGAACTAAAAAGACTAATTACTAGTAATATAATTGAATTGATAATCAAAAACTCCCAACAAACAGAAGTCCAGGACGGGATGGCTTCACAGGTAAATTCTACCAAACATTTGAAGAAAAGTTAATACCTATTCTTCCTAAACTATTCCCAAAAGTTGAAGGGGAAGGAATGCTTCAAAGTTCATTTTACAAGGCAAGCATTTCCCTGATATCAAAACCAAAGACATTATAAAAAAAAGAAAATGATAAGCCGATACATGATGATACATGGATGCAAAAATCCTCAACAAAATATAAGCAAAATGAATTCAACAATGTATTACAAGGATCATTCACCACAATCAAATGGGATTTATTCCAGGGATGCAAGGGTGATTCAGTATTCATAAACCAATCAATATGATATATGACATTAACAAGAGGAAGGATAAAAAGAATTTAACAATGGGGAAAAGACAGTCTTTTCAATAAATGGTGTTGGGAAAACTGGACAGCCACATGCAAAAGAACAAAAACTGACCACTTTCTTATACCATACACAAAAATAAATTCAAGATGGATTAAAAGCCTAAATGTGAGACCTGAAACCATAACCCTCCTAAAAGAAAACGTTGGCAATTATCTTTTTTTTTTTTTTAATTTTTAATTTTTTATTATTTTTTTTTTTTAAAGATTTTATTTATTTATTTCACAGAGGGAGAGAGATCACAAGGAGGCAGAAAGGCAGGCAGAGAGAGAGAGGGGGAAGCAGGCTCCCTGCAGAGCAGAGAGCCCGATGCGGGCCTCGATCCCAGGACCCTGAGATCATGACCTGAGCCGAAAGCAGAGGCATTAACCCACTGAGCCACCCAGGCGCCCTGGCAATTATCTTTTGCACATCAGCCATAGCAACATATCCACGGGTATGTCTCTTCAGGCAAGGGAAACAAAAGCAAAAATAAACTACTGGGACTACATCAAAATAAAAAGTGTTCGCGCAACAAAGGAAGTCATCAACAAAATGAAGAAGCAACCTACTAAACAGGAGTAGATATTTGTGAATGATGTACCCCATGAGGGTTTAATACCCAAAATATATAAAGAACTCCCCAAACGCAACACTAAAAAACCAAATAATCCAATTTAAAAATGAGCAGAGGATCTGAATAGACATTTTTCCAAAGAAGACAAGCAGATGGCCAACAGACACGTGAAAAGATGCTTAACATCACTAATCAGAGAAAGGAAAATCAAAACCACAAAGAGGTATCACCTCACACCTGTCAAAATGGCTACTATCAAAAAGATAAGAAGTTAACAAGTGTTGAGAACGTGGAGAAAAGGGAAACCCTTATGCACTTTGGTGGGAATGTAAACTGGTGTGCTCACTGTGGAAAATAGTATGGAGGTGTCTCAAAAAATTAAAAATAGAAATACCACATGATCTAGTAATCACACTACTGGGTATTGACCCACAGAAAATGAAAACACTAATTCAGAAAGATACATTCACCTCCATGTTTACTGCAGAATTATTTATAGTAGCCAAGATTTGGCTATTGTGCCCATGAAGTAATGAATGGATAAAGAAGATGTGATACACACATACAACAGAATATTAGTCAACCATTAAAAGAATGAGATCTTGCCATTTGTGATAACATGAATGGACCCAGAGGATATTATGCTAAGTGAAGTAAGTCACCCAGAAAAAGACTAATACTGTATGATTTCACTTATATGTGGAATTTAAAAAATAAAACAGACTCTTAAATACAGAGAATAACTGTTGGCTGAAAGAGGGGAAGTTGGTGGAGGGATGGGCAAAATAAAGGAGTTTAAGAGGTAACTTCCAGGTAGAAAATAAACACTGGAGATGAAAAGTACAGCACAGGGAAAATAGTCAATAATACTGCAATAACACTAAATGGGACAGAGGGGTGATTATCCTTACCGTAGGGAGCACTGAGTAATGTACAGAACTGTGGAATCGACATATTGTACACATGGAACTAATATAACATTGTATGTCAAGTATACTTCAATAAAAATATAAATGAGTGAATGAATAAATAAATAAAATATTATTTCTGGAAAAATTACAAGCTAAACTCTAAGAGATGTTCACCCAATGGCATTACCACCAGTTCTATGACATCCTGCTGGAAGAGAGTTTTCAGATAAGGGAGTTTTCCCAGAACCTTTCACATCTCAATGCACAGCTGAAATAAAGGAAGACCACCCAAATAAAAATAAGCAGAGGATATTTATTCAAAGCTTGCTATAACAAGGGAACTGGCTACCATCACTTGTTTGGCAAAGAATCAAAAGCAGTCACGGGAGTGAGAAAGCTTTGTAGTGAAAAACAGGAAAGGCTTCAGGTATGCCTGACTAAAGATTTTAAGTATAGCCATAGGGTAACTAAAAAGGGAGCACCATATGTGATTGATTTGGGGAGCATATATATTTGGCTTTCTCTGGCTGGTCCTGAGTTGGAAGCAGACAAAAACAGGAAGGTGGCAGTCAATGACCAAGTTCTGACTGTCCTAGGCTGATTTTGCCACAGAGGTTATAGTTTGGCTTCCTGGGCTTCTTATGCATGTCAGAGTTGTACTGTCCTATGCTGTCTGGCCGCCGTCCATTTACATATTCAGTCTTTGAATACAAACTCCTGGCTTCTGAGCTTATGCCTGTGCCCAGTCTGGAACCAGCTGCAGTTACTGGAATTCACAAAATTAAGTTATCTGATAGTTCTAAGTTCAAACAGAGACAAGTTTGAGAGGCAGTGGCAATGGGTATGTAGTCCCCTCTTTGTGAAAGTTTACGAAAAGTATAAATTAGTGAAAATTAAGTTCAATTCTCTATATAATAGGAGTTGTGGACGCTTTTTGGAATTTAATCAAGTTAATGAACCCTCTCAAGTACAAGCTACCTTTCTTCCCTAGTATGAGGAGCAAAAGGGAAACAAAAGAGGGTTAGAGAAGGGTTGGCTGCTTCATTTTACCCCTAGCTCCCTAGCTAATAGCTGAAGTTTAGTGCCCAGAGAACTTTACAAGTCAACTGTATGTGTGTAAATTTTTTTAAAAAAGGACAGATACACGTTAAGGAAAATGTGTTTCTTTATGCACAGAAGATTGCAACTCAATGTTTTAAAATAAACACACGCAATTTCTGATGATAATGGCAAATACCATGCATTTATATGACTTCTTTGATTTCTAAAAGTACTACCAAATAGATGATCTAAAAATATGCCTTAACCACCTAAAAGCAGTTTTATTTCAAGTGGTCTGTGGAATATATACATTAGAGGCACTTATGGGAAAATTCCTGCATGTTTCAGAGACAGGTGACTTCTTTGCTCACCCCTAGTACATAAATCATGGATCCAAGCAGCAGGGCAGGCCCCTACCTGTTGCAGATGCCCCCACAGAGGCAAACGGCAGTCCTGGGCACAACCCAACCAAAAGCAGATGGTAGATTTATAGGATGATAATTTAGCTCCGAGCCCAATGTTCCTTCTACATTTTTATACTCCTCTTGAATTCTTCTCTTTAATTCCTAAAGGATACCTAATTCAGATTTATATTAAAAAATCACCTCTTCACATTAATGACTAAGTTTCAAGACTCAAGATGCACAATGTCTACCATTGCTGTCAAATGTGTGATAACTGCGTCTCTCGGAGTTGAAGAAAGGGGCTTTCTGAAGGACTTATTTTGATGAATCATGATCTGCTCTTTCATGAGCACCCCAGCTACAAAACAGTGGTGATTACAGCTACGGTATCCTACAAGATTTAGAGTGCTTCTTCCCAAGGAAACTCATTAAGGAAACTATAAAGAACTAAGAACTTACAAAGAAAAATTAATTGCCACTTTTGGTCAGCCGATTTTAGAAAGACTTATGAGGTCTAGAATTGTATATCGGGCTAACAGAACAGAAACTCAGTGAAGTCTAGCTTACTGGGGGCATCATGGTATATAATATGTTCATAAATTAATCTGCTCGTAAACCAACTGAAATATGAAGCACAAAAACATCACCTAAAATACTTTAAATTTATTTCCATCAACAACACCCATTTCCTTTCCATATCAGCTAGCCGATGCTGTGGTTGAGTGCTGGTTCTGAGAAGCTACAAATGTGCAATCTCAGAGTCTGAGAGCTGTGGTTTTCTGACTACAGCCTCCTATCTTGCCATCTTTCTCACTTCCTAAATTCTTTTATCTCCTATGAATTAAATGAAAACTATGTAAAGCTATCACTCTCTTAATTTAATTTTTTTTCAAATGGTGAAAAAGAATTTTAAATCGTAACAAGACATGCAATGAAAAGACATTTCCCTTCTCATCCCAGATCCTCTACCTCTAAATCCACCTTCCGAAGGGAAGCTGATGTTCTTCCTTAGCACAGAGACATTTTTGAGCATGCGTGCACCTTTTAAAAACATATATGGGAACATACTGTACCACATATGTTTTAATTTAATAACATAATTGTTAAAATAGAGAACAGGGTCACCGCAGTGGCCAGTCAGTTAAGCACCTGACTCTTGATTTTGGCTCAGGTCATGATCTCAGGCTCATGGGATGAGACCCACGTCTCGTCAGACTCTATGCAGACTCTGCTTAAAACTCTCTCTCCCTCTTCTTCTGCACACCCCCCCACCATTCACTTGTGCGTGCATACTCTCTCTCAAATAAATAAATCTTTAAAAAAACAAAATAAAGTAAAGTGGAGATCATTCAAAATCAGCATTTATAAAAAATACCTTATTGTTTTTTATGGCTGCATAGTATTCTAGTGAGTGGATGTATCATATTTAACATTATTTTACTTTGGGGCATTTACATTCCTTCTATTGTTACTCTGATACTGCACAGAATATCCTTATATAGGTCTTCATGCTTGTAACTATACCACAGGAAAAGTGAACTGCTTACTTCATGTTATCCTCGATACTTTAGTTTGATTTATAACTCTTTGATTACAAAGAGCAATCCTGGGTGGTCTCAGGGGAAAATGGGAAGATTTGGGAACATGGTAAAACAGTGGTTTTTAAAGTATGGTCCTAGACCAGTAGCAGTAGCATTACCTGTGAATTTGTTCAAATTGCAAATTCTTAAACTTTACCCACCCTATACTTACTAAATCAGAAAGTCTGTATAGGCCCAGCAATTTGTAGTTGAACAAGCCCTCTGGGTGATTCTGACACAAGTTCAAGTTTAAGAACCACTACTGGAACAGTAGATAGTCTTAGGCACAAAAGCTACCAGGAACCAAGGAAGTTTTAGTGACCCTCTAACTTTTTCCATCTTTCTCAGACTACAGGGAGGTCTCTTCTCCCAGGCAGAAATTTTACTATAATGTCAAATTTACCAAGCTTTTTCTTCATGGTTTATGGATTTTTCAATTGTTCACCTTAGAATATAAAAATAATAATTTATTCCAGGTTTATTTATATCAATGATCCATCTGGCATTTGTTATGGTAAAAAAATAGAAATGAGTTTCATGGTTTACCAAACAGCTAGTCAGTTCTCAAAACTGTATTACTGAACAATCCATTGTTTTCCCACGGAATTGATATTCTACTTTTATCATATATGAGCTATGTATTGAGCATCTTGTTTCAGATTCTCTATTTTATTTTACCAACATGTCTGCCTAATTATGTGCCAATTCTAAACTGTTATAATTATGGTACCTATAATACATTTTTATAATGGGTGGGACTAATGGCTTTTTTATCCTAAACATTTCTGGCTATACTTGAATGCATGTTTTTTAAAAAATTATTTTGCAATTAAAAAATCTTTTTTTTTATTGAGGTGTAACTAACATAACATTATGAGTTTTGGGTATACAATGTAATGATTCAATACTTGTACATGCTATAAAATAATCACCACAATAAGTCCAGTTAATATCTGTCACCAGTTATAGAATGTTTTCTTGTGATAAGAACATTTAAGGTCTACTCTCTTTTAAATCTTTTAAATATGCAATATAGTATTATTAATCATCATGCTGTACACTGTATTTCCATGATTTCTTCACTTTACAATTGGAAATGTGTACTTTCTGACAAATCTGTACCTTTGGTAATCTATTTTTAATTTATGCACGTATAGCTTACATTTTAATATGTTATTATTTTATGTTAAGATGTTTACTATTTATTTTCCTCCAAAAGAAACACTTCATGTATTAGTTGTAATTTATGCTTTCTTATTAATTCACAACTACTTTTACTTTTATTTCCTTCCTTCTGTATTCTTTATATTTATTTTGATCTTATATTCCTCATCAGTTGAGATACATGTCCAATTCACATTTCTTTATTCCCTTTTGTTTAGTAATTTAAGAGCATCAGGTTAAGAACTTCTAAGAGTATTGTTTTGGTCAAATCAATAGGTTCTGATCAACATACTTTATCACTTTTTCCTAAAAATTATGCAATTTCAGTTCAGAGTGCCTTTTAGTACAAAAGTTAAGAGAGTGTTCATATTTTGTGATAGGTTTTCACTAGGGGTTGTTTTCTTTTTTTGTTATTAATTGCAAGTTTTGTTGCCAAAGAATGCAACCTGTACTTTTCCTGATAGGCAAAATTTACTGACATTTTTGTTTGTGGCTACTGTAAAAATAAATACTGTATGGGCACATTCATTTCATTCTCTGTTTATAGTACACAGATTTTGATATATATCACTTAGATCTGACTTATTAAATCTAAATAGATTCTCTATATCCCTACTTTATAGTGAGTTGGACTGATTTATCGTGAATAAAAAGAGGTACAAGTAATTTATTTACTGTTGTATTTCTATTTCTTCCTATATATCCTGCAGCTGTTACGTGATAAAATCATTTTTCCTGGGTGCCTAGGTGGCTCAGTGGGTTAAAGCCTCTACCTTCAGCTCAGGTCATGATCTCAGGGTCCTGGGATTGAGGCCCACATCCGGCTCCCTGCTCAGTGGGGAGACTGCTTCCTCCTCTCTCTGGCTGCCTCTCTGCCTACTTGTAATCTCTCTGTCAAATAAATAAATAAATAAATCTTTAAAAAAAAATCACTTTTCCTTGGGGGTGTGTGTGTGTGTGTGTACAATGATTAAAGAGGAGTTACATTGTTGGTGGGAATGCAAGCTGGTGCAGCCACTCTGGAAAACAGTATGGAGATTCCTCAAAAAGTTGAAAATGGAGCTACCCTACGACCCAGCAATCGCACTACTGGGTATTTATCCTAAAGACACAAAGGTAGTGATCCCCAGGGGCACGTGCACCCGAATGTTTATAGCAGCAATGTCCACAATAGCCAAACTATGGAAAGAACCTAGATGTCATCAACAAATGAATGGATAAAGAAGATGTGGTATATATATACAATGGAATACTATGCATCTATCAAAAGAAACGAAATCTTGCC
>LNAC01000829.1:224380-259471 GCA_002007465.1 Ailurus styani
GGGAGGGTAGGGATAGGGTAGATGGGTTATGGACATTGGTTATGGACATATGGTTTGTGCTTTGGTGAATGCTGTGAAAGATGTAAGCCTGATGATTCACAGACCTGTACCCCTTGGGCAAAGAATAAAAATAAAATTAAAAAAAAATAAAGAGGAGTTTTTGTTGTGAAATGTAAACGTTTTCACTAAAAAATATTCTCATTTATGTCATTCAATGCTATCTGCTTTAAATTCATTTTGTCTCATTATTATACTTCATTTCTGGTTTTCCCATTATGTATGTGAAAATTGTTTTATTTTCAACCTCTTTCAGTTTGCTTTGCTTTAGGAGTTATTTCTTAGAATAGGGCTGGTTTTATTTTATTTTTAAAATTAGGTATGACTTCCCTTTCAGACCATTATAGGATAACTGATTCTACACATAAAACTGGATGAAGTATATGGAACATGAAACATTAGAAAACATGCAGTGTAGCACAGCATCATAATTCTGACATAAGTGTGATGGGGAAAGGCGAAACTCTATGATACATGGTTTTCTTTCCGGAAGCACTTTTGAGAGCACATCACAAAAAGGGGAAACCCAAAGCAGAATGCACTGGTGTTCCTGGGTCGAGAAAGCAGAGATCAGAGACTGTGGGACATTTGCAGGACATGTTACCTTTAAAGGAGGAAGCTTAGATAGAGAAAGAAATCCAGAAGTCTACACAGAGGATCAGTGCTGAATACTAAATTGTATGTGTGCAGGATAAATCTTTGATAGGCCTAGCAAAGAAAGAACCACTACCGGGGAATGTAAAAATTGCAGGAAGGTTTTATGAGGCTAGGAAATGTTCAAGTTCTGACTAAACAGACTAGAGAGAGACTGGTGTACACATGGGAAATTCAGTAGAAATCCCACAAGTGTCATGCCTTAGCAGCAGAACTAAAGTGGCCCTTGGATAGAGGATACGTTAGAATCGTATTTTTTAAAAAGCCTAAAAACAAGCATCAAAAAGAACAAGATGATCCAAAAGTAATTTTTGACAACCTGTCAAAAAGTAAACATTTCTTTAAAGATTACAAAATTAAGAAATTCAATAACATAATATTTAAAATGTGCAGGATTTAATTTAAAAAACACAAATCATGTGAAGAAACAGGAAAATTTACCTACAACTAAACATATCAGAAAGGAATAATCCCAATTTTACATAAACTCTTCCTGAAAAAATAAAAGCAGAAATTTATATGAGACCAGTATTACCAGGATCCCAAAGCCAAAGACACCATGAGAAAACTGCAGACCAATGTCCACCATGAACATAAGTATAAAAATCCTTAACAAGATATTAGCAAATCATACCCAGCTGTGTGTAAAAGACATAAAGATTAGAAAAGAAGAAATAAAATTATCTTTAAGTGCAGAGGACACAACTTTCTACAAAATCCCAAACAATTTACAGAAAAGCTACTTGTGCTAATAAATAACTTCAGAAAGGATATAAAATGAATACACCAATATACCAAAATCAATTATATCTTTACATACTGGAAATGAACAACTAGAAGTTGAAATAGCAGCAGTATCTTTACAACTAGCACCAAAAAACTCTACAAAATATTTAGGGATGAAGATAGTAAGTAAAATACTAATTATAAATAAGATGCTGAAACTACCAAAAAATAATGAGAGAAATCTATAAATATCTAAATAAATGGAAAGATAAACCATGTCTATTGACTGGAAATGTCAATTCTGTTGCGATGTCTATTTTCCTAAAATTGATGTTACAGATTTAATGCAATCCTAATAAAAATCCCAGCAATATTTCTGGTGAAATCACAAGCCAATTAGAAAATATGAATGGAAAAGCAAAGAATTAAGAATAGCGAAACCGGGGCACCTGGGTGGCTCAGTCGTTAAGCATCTGCCTTCGGCTCAGGTCATGATCCCAGGGTCCTAGGATCCAGTCCCACACCAGGCTTCCTGCTCTGCAGGAAGCCTGCTTCTTCCTCTCCCACTCCCCCTGCTTTGTTCCCTCTCTCACTGTGTCTTTGTCAAATAAGTAAATAAAATCCTTAAATAAAAAAGAAAAAGAGGGGCGCCTGGGTGGCTCAGTGGGTTAAAGCCCCTGCCTTCGGTTCAGGTCATGATCTCAGGGTCCTGGGATCGAGGCCCGCATCAGGCTCTCTGCTCAGCAGGAAGCCTGCTTCCTCCTCTCTCTCGGCCTGCCTCTCTGCCTACTTGTGATCTCTCTCTCTGTGTCAAATAAATAAATAAAATCTTTAAAAAAAAAAAAAAGAAAAGAAAAAGAGAAGCAAAGTTGAAAGACATACTACATGATTTCCAGAGTTACTATCCAGGTATAGGAATCAAGACAACATAATATTGGTAAAAGACACCAGGATCCATAGAACAGAACAGAGTTTGGAAACAGACTTCACATATATGATCAACTGATTTCTGCTAAAGGTGCCAAGGAAATTCAATTGTAAAACACAGTAACAAATCATATTAGAATAATTGCACATTCACTACAAAACAATGAGTCCTGGACCTGTATTGCACACTATACACAAAAATTAACTTAAAATGGATAACATACCTAAAAGCAAAAGCTATAAAACGTCTAGAAAATAAGTAGGATAAAATTTTGTGACACTGATATATGCAAAGATTTCTTAGGATACAGAAAACAGATCAGGCAAATTAAGTCACAAAGAACTTGAATGCTAAGCAATCAAAGAAAGAACAAAAGGCCCATAAGTCAATAAAGAATTTTTAAAAATCTGAGTTAGTATTAAAGTCAGTGGGGAAAAATAGTAGAACAGACCAATTTTGTGTGACATTATTCATTTTCTAGAGAACTAGGAATGTAATGTGTCAGGAGGAACTCTGAGGAAGAGTAAATGATTCCACTGAAATCTAAACAAGTACTACAAGCAAAAAAAAAAAAAAAGAAAGAAAGAAAGAAAGAAAAAGAAAGAAAGAAAAAAGCCTTGGCAATTAGACAACAAAAAGAAATAAAAGGCATCCGAATCAGCAAAGACGACGTCAAACTCTCACTCATTGCAGATGACATGATACTCTATGTGGAAAACCCAAGTCTCCACTCCAAAACTGCTAAAACTCATACAGGAATTCAGTAAAGTGGCAGGATATAAAATCAGTGCTCAGAAATCGGTTGCATTTCTATATACCAACAAGACAGAAGAAAGAGAAATTAAGGAGTCGATCCCATTTACAGTTGCACCCAAAACCATAAGATATCTAGGAATAAACCTAACCAAAGAGGCAAAGAATCTGTACTCAGAAAACTATAAAGTACTCATGAAAGAAACTGAGGAAGACACAAAGCAATGGAAAAATGTTCCATGCTCGTGGACTGGAAGAACAAGTATTGTGAAAGTGTCTATGCTTCCTAAAGCAATCTACACATTTACCGCAAACCCTATCAAAATACCATCATTTTTTTTCAAAAGAAATGGAACAAATAATCCTAAAATTTATATGGAATCAGAAAAGACCCCAAATAGCCAGAGGAATGTTGAAAAAGAAAACCAAAGGTGGTGGCATCACAATTCCAGACTTCAAGCTCTATTACAAAGCTGTAATTACCAAGATAGTATAGTACTGGCACAAAAAACAGACACATAGATCAATGGAACAGAAATGGTCCCAGAAATGGATCCTCAACTCTATGGTCAACTAATCTTTGACAAAGCAGGAAAGAATGTCCAATGGGAAAAAGACAGTCTCTTCAACAAATGGTGTTGGGAAAACTGGACAGCCACATGCAGAAGAATGAAACTGGACCATTTCCTTACACCACACACAAAAATAGACTCAAAATGGATGAAAGATCTCAGTGTGAGACAGGAATCCATCAAAATCCTTGAGGAGAACACAGGCAGCAACCTCTTCAACTTCAGCCCCAGTGACTTCTTCCTAGAAACATCACCAAAGGCAAGGGAAGCAAGGGCAAAAATGAACTATTGGGACTTCATCAAGATTAAAAGCTTTTGCACAGCAAAGGAAACAGTCAACAAAACCAAAAGGCAACCGATAAAATGGGAGAAGATATTTGCAAATGACATATCAGATAAAGGGCTAGTATCCAAAATCTATAAAGAACTTATCAAACACAACATCCAAAGAACAAATAACCCAGTCAAGAAATGGGTAGAAGACATGAACAGATATTTTGGCAAAGAAGCTATCCAAATGGCCAATAGACACATGAGAAAGTGCTTAACATCACTCGGCATCAGGGAAATACAAATCAAAACCACCGTGAGATACCACCTCACACTATTCAGAATGGCTAAAATTAACCAGTCAGGAAACAACAGATGTTGGCGAGAATGCGGAGAAAGGGGAACCGTCCTACACTGTTGGTGGGAATGCAAACTGGTGGAGCCACTCTGGAAAACAGCAGGGAGGGTCCTCAAAAAGTTGAAAATAGAGTTACCCTATGACCCAGCAATCGCACTACTGGGTATTTACCCTAAAGATAAAAATGTAGTGATCCGAAGGGGCATGTGCACCCGGATGTTTATAGCAGCAATGTCCACAATCGCCAAACTATGGAAAGAACCTAGATGTCCATCAACAGATGAATGGATAAAGAAGATGTGGTATATATACACAATGGAATACTATGCAGCTATCAAAAGAAACGAAATCTTGCCGTTTGCAACAACGTGGATGGAACTAGAGGGTATTATGCTAAGCAAAATAAGTCAATCAGAGAAAGGCAATTATATGATCTCTCTGATATGAGGAATTTGAGAGGCAGGGTGGGGGGTCGTGTGGGGTAGGGAGGGAGAAAAATGAAACAAGATGGGACCAGGGAGGGAGACAAACCATAAGAGACTCTTAATCTCAGGAAGCAACAAAACCGAGGGTTGCTGGGGAGTGGAGGGTAGGGATAGGGGGATGGGTTATGGATATTGGGGAGGGTATGTGCTATGGTGAGTGCTGTGAAAGGTGTAAGCCTGATGATTCACAGTCCTGTACCCCTGGGGAAAATAATATATGTTAGAAGAAGAAGAAGAGGAAGAGGAAGAGGAGGAAGAGGAGGAAGAAGAAGAGGAAGAAGAGGAAGAGGAAGAAGAAGAGGAGGAAGAGGAGGAAGAAGAGGAGTAAGAAGGAGGAGAAGGAGAAGAAGAAGAAAGAAAGAAAGAAAGAAAGAAAGAAAGAAAGAAAGAAAGAAAGAAAGAAAGAAAGAAAGAAAGTCACAGGAATCAAGAAAAAAAATACCTTATAGAACCCACAGAAAAATTTGTTCTGATATTCACAACACTGATAGAGAAAAGGTGGCATACCTAATCAAACAGAAGAGAACAGTGTCCCATCCAGGGGTGTGGGGCACTGGAGAGGCAGAAATGGCAAATTCACTGCCAGACTGGTGGTGCTTCCAGCTCTGCTCTTCAATGTGCCTGTTTCAGTTACCTCCTGGAGTTCTCCTGTGGCTACTTCATTCAGCCGGGTAAGCTTTTACAGCTGCATGCAGTGTGGTGCAGAGCAGAGTGTGCTTACTTCATTTAACTGGGAACCAGAAACTCTCTCTTCAAATATTAAAAAGTCATATCAAATTACGGTATCCAATGTCCAACTCCAAATCCTCTCACCACTTTCCCCAACTCATCAGATAGCAACTCCACCCTCCTAATTGCTCAGGGACAAACAATCTGGGAATCTTCCTTGATATTTTTTCCTCTCCTACCCCACATTTAGTCTTTCAGCAAATCTTAGGAGTTTTACCTTAGAATATATTCATAATCTGACCATTTGTCACCAACTTTTCTGACCACACCCTGCTCTTCCATCTTGATACCCAACTTTACTTGGCTGACACCACCATCATCTTTCACCTTGACTAACCAAACATTGAGTCTTTCATGTAATTAAAAAATATGGGAGGGCCTAATATATGCCAACAACAATTATAAATAGTGAGGCTACCGCAGTAATGAAAACAAAAACCTCTGTCCTCGTGGAGTTTATTTGGTAGAAAATTACTTCTAGTGGAAAATGATTATTACTTCAATAGCTTCTTAACTGACTTCCCTGCTTTTGCCCTTGTCTTCCTACAGTCCATTCTCTCATCACTGAGTCTAAGGTGATCCTTTTAAAAGGTAAGTCATGCCTCTGCTCAAATTTCTCTGTCATGTCATCTCAGAAAACAGCATATGTCCTTAAACTGGTTCTCAGGACCTTACAGAACCTGGCTGTACTCTCTGACTTCATTTCTTACTATTTTCCTGCTTCCACGGCTTCAGCCTCATTGGCTTCTTTGCTGTTCTTTGAGCACGTCAGACATAGGCCTGCTTCAGGGCCTTAGTACCTGCAGTATCAACAGCCTACAGACTTTCCCCCAGATGTACACATGACCTGCCCCCCAGCTGCTTCAGGTCTTTACTCAAATGTTACCCTCTCAGAAGTTCTCGGAACATTCAATTAAAAATTGCAACTCTTAATCTGAAGTCCCCAGTACTCTCTAGATACTTTCCCATCTACTTTTCCCCTTAGCACTTAGTATTTCCTAACATAATCCATATTTCGTGTTTACTGTCTACCTCCCCCATTATAACAGAAGCTCCATAAAGGCAGGGATTTTTCTTTGTTGCTTTTTTCTCCCCACTGCTATAAAACCAGTGCCTGGCATACATCATTATTGAACAAACATTCTTAGCCATTTTTCCAAAATCCAGGTAAGAACCATGGTCTGTCAGAACTGGATGTGACTTTAAAGATTTAGTCCTACTCTGTCAGCACACACTACCGATCGTCTAGGTAGGATGTGATCAGTTTTTTTGTCTATTACTAAGAATCGCTCTCCACCCAGCTAAATGATCATCAGTGCGGTCGGCTATCTCCCCACTGACCTAACTTGCCATAGATTATCCACCTGCACTCATCTGGCAGGGCAGCGGCAAACAGGTGAACGAGGAAACTGAGAAGTGAAGTGGCTTGTCTGGTTCAACAGTGAGATGGTGGTGGCAAAACTGGGACTCACTTCTGAATCCCCACCCTACAGTACAATACTCCTCCTCATGCCCTACTGCTCCTCGAGGGGGTGTGCAAAGCTGAACTGCTAGCTTCAATTACTTTCTGAGCTAGGAGTTATTTTCTACAACATCAGATGAGGGCTTTGGATTTAGAAAGGAGACCCAGAGGAACAAAGTTGTATTAATAAAACTTCCTCAACTAAAAAATCTCAAAACACTATATACGATCGATAAAATTTGGGGGTTTAAAATATGTATCCAGAAGTACTAGAATTGTGTCTACTGGACATTTGGTACAAATGTTTTGGTATCAACTGTGTATAGTATTACTAGGTTCAAGTTAAGGGATGAGGAAACAGTAATTTTAAGAAAGACATGTATAGTGGATAAAACAAGGGGGGGAAAACTGAGCAAACGGGGGGGGGGGAAGAGTTGGAGCCAGGTAACAGAGAGATGCTTCCTGACTCTTCAGGCTTGCCTTGTGTCTGGAATGGACAAAAACTCCACTAAGCACCACTTCATGCCATTAACAGGCATCTTTCCTGCATAGCCAGGGGATGGCATGAGTTTCTGCTGCTAGAATTACAGCATATTAATTATGGGAGACACCATGCTTAGGTCCTTTATAACATCCGTAGGGATAACTTGATGATCATTTCAGAATCATTGTTCTAAGTCTCTACTAAGCCATCCATCAACATAAATGGGCTTATATAACAAACACACTTTACAGAGTACCACACTAGGCATAAATAATGGGGAAATATTCAGCTTTGATGCTCAGGAACAAACACATGTGCACATGTTATACCCTGACAGGCTGGGTGACCTAAAATTGGTGATTTTTAAATAGGAGATTCTCGATTACCTTAATTGTATGGAAATTTGGTGGTTTTACGTTTAGTCAATAATTATTTATTGTGGAAGCATAAACATGCAAAAATAAAATGTGACCCTTGAGCTCATGGAGGATAAAATACAACAACAAAAAACACAACTTGCAGAACACCAGACAAGTGATTATAAACTCAATGTTAGAAAGTGGGTCACAAAAATAGATCTTAAATTAACATAAAAAGGGGTAGTTAGGGGTGCCTGGGTGGCTCAGTGTGTTAAGTGTCTCCCTTCAGTCATGATCTTGGGGTCCTGGGATCGAGCCCCGTGTGGGGCTCCCTGTTCAATGGGGAACCTGCTTCTCCCTCTCCCTCCGCCGCTCCACCTACTTGTGCTTTCTCTCCCACTCTCTCTCTCTTTCAAATAAAAAGAGGTAGTTAAAATCACTGAAGTTACTCTAGAAAGTAGGTCTCCTGCCTCCCCTATGTCCAGTGATTTTTCCATGCCACCTCTTGCCTGCACCTCTTCTTTGTCTCACAGTCCCCAGATCCTTGGCCCTGCTTCCTAAATACGCAATCTGAGGTCCAGGGATAAACATTTCAAAGGTAAGAGCTAGTGCTTTTGATTCTGTCATCCTTCATCCTCTCACCTTTTGAATTTCCAGTCTTTGATAAAACACAGCATTTATTTTCTCTATTCTTTATCATTGGCAATAGATGCAGAGCATTTTAGGAAAACCTGGGAACACTGGCAGGATATTTCCACTAAAAATTACTGGCTCCTCCTTCATTTTTAGAAACAACCCAGTGTCACCGAAAACAGGGGTGTGAACCAAACACAGCAGTCCAAACAGATCTCCCGTTTGACCTTGGCCATCTCCCAGTCATCCCATCCGACCACATTACAAGTTCTAGGTCTTAGACCTTCTAAACATCATCCACCAGGCCCTTCCCCCGTGTCTGTTCCCTATCCTGTCCAGTTTAGAATCTCTTGTCTATTACTTGAAGCCCTTTCTGTTACCCTTCTGTTCCATCTGCAGGCACGTAGGTAAGCTGACTGGCTGTTCAGTGCAAACCTCTAAATGCAGTTCCCTGTACAAAGCCAGTTACTCAATTTGGTGGTGACCTCAGCCCTCCCTGGCATTTTCTCAAGCTCTTTCTAGTCAGTCACTCTCAGTTTCATCACAGTGCCTATTTCAAATTTTCTTTGATGTCCTCAAACCTCCCAACCTGCCATTTCCAACCCTCATTCTCAACATGTGGCCTTGATGCCTATTCAACAGCCTTCAGGAAAAACTGCTCCCCTTTTCCCACCATCACACCACTCCAGCACTCACACCTATCTTTTCCACCTTCCCCCTTGGAGAAGTTAGACAAGTCCCTCCCAGCCATTTATGTGCTATCTCTCAACTCTCCTCCCCAGATTAGAAGCCCCCTCGGACTTTCAGACTGGCATATATACCTGCTTGATCACTGGGCTTCGTCACCTGGATATCCTGTAAGCAGCCAACACCCAACACGTCCAATAAGGAACTCATCTTTCCCTCTAAAGTTGCTCCTGCTGTGCTCTTCATCTTGTGTGCCCAAGCAAAAACTGGAATATTAATCAACTCCTGTCTCATTTCAGCTGGCATCTTCTTCACCATCTAATAAATACCATCTTACACTTTCTGATCCATTCTTTTCTCTTTTTCAGTCTAGTCCAGACATCATCACCTTTGGCCCATCTGACTGCACTGCTCTTCTGTCCCCAGCCTGGTCTCTGTGCAGTCCTCTTTCTAGACAACAGCTGAATGTGCTCATTAAAATCTGATCCCAGGACGTGTACTTATAACCCTTTAGTGACTTGCTTGAGGTCAGAGTTCAAACTCCTAACTGGATTAGCAAGGCTCCCTACCACACCCCTATCTCCTCACTGACCTTCCAAGCCCCAGCTCCAGCCCCTCTACTCATTGTTTATGTCTAACAAAGTTGCAGTTCCTTCTTAACTTCCATTTTCTCTCCATCCACTAATGCTTTAATCTCTTGTATTACTTTTCTCACCTTCTTTAACATTTGTCTCTATTGACAAAACCCAACATCTGGCCTCTTCCCCAGCCTCTGTGATGACAAACACTTGTCTAGTTCTCCTTTGTCTGTCTCTATTGTTCTTCCTCTTATTACAATCTCCACCCTGCAGATGATTAGTAAATACCTAATGACTTTTTATACCAGACAGCTTAAAAAAAAAAAAAAAGAAAAAGGAAATGTAATCTTTTCATTCACAAATGCTTACTGAGAACATACTATATATGCCACGACTTATTGCAGGTGCTGGGGACACAGCAATGAACAAGGTAAGTCCCTGCCTTCCTGGAACTTACACTGTACTGGGCCACTCAGAATGTAAACCAATAAATACAGAATAAATCGTAAGTGCTAGTAAGAAAAATAAAGTAGGTAGGGGTGCTTGGTGGCCTTAGTGGGAAGAACATGCAATTCTTAATCTCAGGGTCATGAGTTCGAGCCCCATGTGGGGTGTGCATTGGAATGGGGTGGGGTAGGGGGCAGCCTGGGAGTAGTGGGTTTAAGAGACTGGAAGAAATGGAATTGTGCTACCCGTCTGTATTTTGGGTAAGTTTTGCTGTAATGGGTAGTAAGGAATAGGAAATAACTGGAGAGGGATGTGTATATCCTTCAGATAAAAAAGATTGCAGCATGTTCAAATGCCAGTAATAATACAATAGATGGGGAAATTAATAATAGAGAAATAAAAAGATATAACTGCACGAACACATTCTTTGTGCAGAAGACAGAAGGACTCAGTGCTAAAGGTCAGTCTTGGGAGGGCAGCTGGGACATAGATAAGAAGACTGAAAGATGTGCTTGTTGGATTCTGAGAAAGTTTCCTTCCATGTTCTCAGTGAAATAAGTAGCAAGGGTATTGGGGAGGGTGGGTAGTTGGAGAGAAGTGTTGGGTGTTTATGAAGATAGGACGGATACAACAAGGTTGCTAGGGAGTGCTGAGGGCCCACGTGAAGCTAGAGAAAGTGACTTCAGCTAAGCGTGGCTGTTTTTCCTACCACTTTTAGATGCTCACATATAAGCACTAGTAGGGTTTGGGTTTCCTAGTCAAGTAACACAGAGGTATGAAGGGGCAAAGGTATTGGGAGTAAATACAAGGGAGTAATCAAAATGAGGGCACATGGAATGAGCTGGGGAATTAAGGACATGAGTGGAAGAAATGACAACAAATAAGCAGTGGGGTATATGAATTGTTTGTCCAACTAAAGATGAAGACAGGATAATGAAGGGAGTGAAAACAAGTCACTTCAGAGAGTAATAGCATGCTTGCGGTGGAAGTTTTTGAGGTGGTCCAAGTACTGGAAATAAAAAGATTCCAGATATGCCCATGAGAGTAGGAAGGTAGAGGTGAGGGGGTAGAGGAATAACTGTGGAGTGTGGAGGTGATACTTACTACCTGTTTTATAAAGGGTACTGGACTTTATGAGCCACCTGGAGGACAGAAGGAATACTTTTTACTTACCATCTAAGTCAGCTTTAGAAATTCAAATGGATGTTAATTCTTCAAGTATGCATAGACTTTGGTGATTCATAGTGAAACTAACATTTACTGAAGACACTTGTTTTAAATATCCTATGTCACTTTCATGTTTACATCAATTCTGGGAGATAATTACTATGTCTCCATTTTACAGATGAAGCAGTTGCAGCTCAAAGATGTTTAAGTAACTTGCCCAGGGTTACAGAGCCATGCAAATGATGGGGCTGAGATTAAAACCTAGCACTGCCTGACCACAAAACCGAAGACTCTTCTTATCTCTTAACTGGTACCTTTAAAGAAAGCCTAATTCTTCTTAAATATAACCTCGCTTAAAAGAGGAAATACACCTTTCTGATCCTAAGGATTGTGAGATCTGGTCTTTCACTTCAAAATCTAGCTAAATTCAAACACTGAGACCTTCGTAAATGGGCTTTTGATATAAATCTCTACCTAAACGTTTTTCATATTTCTATAGAATTGCACTAAATGGATTCAGAACAAGGGAGAAGTTTCCTACTTTGTCCTCCGAACATCTCAAGCTCTTCTGAGGCTGATATTAAAATGGGTAATTGGAACAGATAATTTTTTTATTCCTTCCAAAGTGATCTGACTTTGTATATTTAAAGCAAACACTGCATTCAATTTGGGGGGGGAATCTACAGTTAAAGTACAGATAAGCTAGTTAGCTTAAAAATAATACCAAAACCTTTATAAAATCAATTATCCATGTATCCTCTAATTAAAATAAGATAATAGAGATTTAAATTTGGTCTAAGCCTTAAAATCTAAGTACATATACCTAAAAGATAAGGAAAGCAGTAATTTCTTATAAGATCATTTTGAAAATGGTAAATATTAATTTGGTTAATTATTTTGATGGACTGTATTACTAAAAATATCTTGGCGAGTTACAGTCTTATCACATGGGGACGTCAGTAAGTTTTATGAAGATCACCATATGTGTATTTTATAAGTGACATCTCTGAGTTGATATTTGCTTGATGCTAAAAACTTTTGCCCAGACCTATTCATTATCTCATTGGATCCTCTGGATGGTCAAGGCAGCATGGCAATAAATGACTCTAAACTAAAGCAAAAAGGACCCATCTTGGACTCTACCTAGAGCCACAACCCCCAGACTGAGAGCATGGAAAACCATTCCTTGGTAATAACTGCTCCACTTTATCAGTAGCAAGTATTATTAATGCCCACTTGCACATTTAACTGTCTTAAGTCTCGTAGAACACAAATTAAATAGACATGGGTCCTACCTGCTAAAGTGAAAAATCTGAACAACAATCTATGCTTTAAGAAGTCTATACAGATTTCATTTTGAATTTTAAGGAATATCAAATTATGCAGCTATTGTGTTGGAGAATTTAAGTGATGATTTTCCCCAAAGATAAAGAGTTGAGGTGTTATCTAGACAGAAGAAACAAAATGCATATTCATACTTACTGGAGGTCTTATTTTGGCACAATGAGCTTCTAAGAAGAATTTTATAAGCTGCTAATAAAATGCCCAAATAAGTATTGCAACAAAATAAGGCTTGCCAACTTCTTGTTTTCTATGACCTTATTCCAGTGCTGCTGAACGTAATACCGTTTACAGATATAAATCACTTTCATCTTCATTTAGTTTCGACAGAATACACCACCATTTTTCAGAGTTTACAATGTGTCAGGCATGGAGCTAAAGGTGTATAGCCATTTACATATTTAATCCCTTTAGCCAAATGAAGTGTTATTCCCATTTCACATTTAAGGAAATGATGGCTCAGAGAAGTTAGATAATTTGCCAAAGATAGCTAGTATAGTACGGAGAGGGGAGATTCAGGCCTAAAGCATGTGGGCTTAGTTAGCCTCTATGCCAAGGGTTTTATAATGATTTTTTGATGTACAGACAGTAAGATTGAGAAAACAGAAGAAAGAATTTAGAGACAGGAAAGTTACATATTTCCCCGTTATGGAAATAATTCTACTATGTTACTTAGTCATGATTGCAGCTGGTTACAAGTAAGAAAAAAATTAAAGTGTCTCAAATATGAGGTTTGTTTTTATCTTGTGTAACTAGAAGTCTGCAGTATGGGATTGCTGACTTTGGCTCTGCAGTTTCTCTCTGGCATTCACTCATAGAGGCAAAGTGGTGGCCGCATCTATAGCCATCACACAGCAAAAGAAAGTGGTAAGAAGAAAGGGCAGGGCCAATGCTGGAAAGCAAATTTTTGACCTAAATCTCCAGCGGCTGACTGGAAATTAAATATGATTGGTCAGAACTGCATCACATTGCATACCTGAAGGTGGGGATAGTCTCATTCCAAAAACAACAGAAAAATCCAACAAACTCCACATTAGACTTATTTTAGTAAGGAAGGAAGGGCAAATGAATTTTAGGTGGGTAAACAGTACTGTCTGCCACATCTAACAGGAAAAGAATTTGGCACAGTTGAGTTTCATTACAAATGAAGTACAGTACATCACTCATAAATAACTTTGCAAAAGAGGATCTTGCATTTTATTTTTTTTATTTTACATTTTATTTTTATTATTTTATACTTTATTAAAGTATAGGGAGGGTGACTGCCTACCAAGAATCTAGTCTGGCCTTACCCCTTCCTAAATGAACTTGATTTAGTTCAGTCATGCATGTCTCCCCAACATGATCTAGAAGGAAGCTGACAGCGTCCCTTGCTCTAGAAGTCAGTGGTTCTCAGACATAGCAAGCACCAGAATTATCTGGAGGGTTTTAAAGAACACAGATGGCTGGGCCCCACCCCTAAAGTTTCTGAATCAGTGGGTTTGAGGTAGAACCTGAGAATTTTCATTTTTAACAGGTTTCCAAGGGATGTTGACACTGCTGGTCCAGAGGATACAATTTAAGAACTACTGCTCGAAAGGCAGATACCAATTACTCTAATGTAAACAGTATTCCTTTTAGAAACTGTTCTTGGTCTGGGGTAGGAACATGATCTAATTTGGTCCAATTGGGCCAAAAGAAACTGTTGTATCTGATGGAAAGTTTCATTTTTTTCTCACTCCTGCTGGGCTAAAATAAGGAAGACTGTAGCCCCCAAATAATTTGTAATTATAAGAGAATGAGTCTTAACAAACTGACCATGAGGTTAACACAATGGAGATACAGAAAAAAACGTAAGTCCTTAATTGAGCCTCTTGAGTCACAGTACCTCTAGACGCCAGCTATGTTAAATAATTAAATCCCTTAAAATGCGGGCGCCTGGGTGGCTCAGTGGGTTAAAGCCTCTGCTTTCGGCTCAGGTCATGATCTCAGCATCCTGGGATTGAGGCCCGCATCGGGCTCCCAGGGAGCCTGCTTCCTCCTCTCCCTGTCTCTCTGCCTGCCTCTCTGCCTACTTGTAATATCTCTTTTTGTGTCAAATAAATAAATAAAATCTTGAAAAAAAAATTCCTTAAAATGCTTGAGCCAGTTCGAGGTAGAGTTTTTTTTACAACTTGCAGCCAAAAGCATCCTGATTGATACAAAGGATAATCTTGCAGTTTAAATGAAGAACACAAAAGCAGGACATGAATAAGTAAAATCTACATATAATCCAAGCATCATTTTAGACATTGGCTTAAAATTTTCCTCTACTTCGATTTTTTACAACTGTTAATGAGTACCAAAATGAAGTTTCATTTTTCTCTGTCTGACCTCTGTCAAATGAATAGTAAAAAGACATAAAGTAGAAGAAATAAAAGGTCTAAATAATTTCATCCACAAAGTGAATAATCAGCAGTTGATTGAAAGAAAATCAGATTTTTTTACTTTCTTATGCCCAACTTCCAATTTGCTGAATACAGTTTCTACCCTGTGCCTCTAACTCTACCCATGGAGAAGCAAAGGAAGGCAGGAAAAGAGAAGACCCGTTTAAATAAGACAGACTGAGTAACGCAGTAATTTTAAATTTTGTGGAGTTTAGGATTTAGTGAAGCAACAGTTTTGGGCTTAGGTAATTATAAAGTTACAGTGAAATAATATTTATAATTAGTGTTTTTACTTGGGGAATTTGGGGGATATTTTTTAACTGAAGACATCAGTGATTCTAAAATTCTAGACAAATGTAGTTTGGCTTGTTCCTAGTAAGGAATGCAACAGGACAGGAGCGAGCAAGGAAAACAACAATTGAGATGGTACAGAATTCAAAACTATGACTATTTATATAATGAAAAATTAGAGAAGCTGTTTCATAACAGACACCCATAGCAGCCATTTCCCTTCATCTGTTTGCCTACATGCTTCTGTGCCACCAAAGTGCTGGCTATCATCAATCTTCTGCCTTTCCTGTCCAGTTACCTCATCACAAAGCAGAGCGGCCCAAGAAGCCCTCTAAATTAGAGCATTGTGTCAAACACAAATGAATTCTTGTTCCACTATTAAGATGAAGGAATGAGTATTAGTTTATAAGTGACTGAAGTGAGTGTATTTCAATATTAGCAACATGAAAATATAAGTTTCCATTGTGATATTGAAGATGGTAATATTTACTTCATCCATAATTGAAAGACATGTTCAAAATAATTCATTTTGGGAGCACTACTACATAGTATTTGCCTGAAACAAATTATGCAAATACTTACATCTTGTAATTTATTCAACTGCTTTCTAATTCCTCATTTTCTTAACTAAATTAGCTAAAACAGAAAGTATATGACCAAAAAATGAATGTCCATCAACCAAATTAGTGTACAATGAATTCATCTTTCAAACTATAAGATCCAAGATGGGCAGATTTCTACTCCTGCCTTAAAGGAATATTGCCTATTTAAACATATACACAGGGGTTTTAATGGTTTCATTTAGATACTTGTGCCCCTACAGAAGCTCACACAAAATACACCAATGGTAAGCAGTTAATTCATTAACCAAAGTATTTTTGAAGAAAAGACAGCATTAAACAATACAGTGTTGGATGTGCAATTGTGGTTTTTTGAGGTCCCTGTCTGCAAAATGTGTGGTAGAGACAAGCAATGCCTATGCTGTTTCTAATTATTCCAATTATCATGGCACACTATGAAAACTTGATTAATAACACTGAAGATATTGTTGTGGCAATTAGCCATATGGTTGTGGGACTTTATTCTGTCACGATTTAGCCATTAGCATCTACTTATGTTTGTCAGAACAGTGCATCCGTGACAAGTTGAAGTTCCGCTCACCTTGCCAAGTCCCCTGTGAGCAACACTAGAGAACTGTTTATTCCTAGGAGCTTCTTGCCTGAGTAAATTTTTCATGTGGCATCCGGTCTGACTGGGGACAAATGTCAAATAGCTTATGTGACGACCCATCAAGCTAAGCCTTCTCTGAAAAACCATTTAGTGACTTGTGTATCAAAACAAACTCCTCGAAGAAAAGAATCTGACCAGTAATAACTGGTCATCTATGTTGCCCCACATATTTCCACGGTTAGTAATTCAGAAAAACTGATCTTCATATACTGATATATAGAAATCTATAGATGTGGCATTAAAAAGGATATATGTAGGTACACACTTGTACACACATTCACCATATAGCTGAAAATTCACCATCTATAATATTTTGCATGACATTTGCAGTAAATTTACCTAAGAGAATTAAGGAGATGATCCTTTTAATCATGGGCAAGGAGATTATGTTAAGAAAAAAAAAAAAGGCAAAGATGTTGGTCAGTACCTAAAACTGCCAGAGGGAAAATAATCAAGGGTCTTGCAGCAGAAGACTAAAAAGATCAACTAAGGAAAACAAACTTTACATTTAAGATGAAATGAATGTTAATGTGAGAAGTATAACACTATCTGTTTACTTATTTATTTAATATTTAAAAGATAAAAGCTTGAAACAGTTGCTAACAGTTGTATTTCCAATCTCATGCTTGGGTCCCCGCCAAACCGGGAATGGGTCACCATATCAAAGGACCAGGCAGCGACCCAGTTCTTGCCTGCAAACTTTCAGTTGCAGAAGTTCACAATAAGGAACAATCAAAATGTTTATGCTCCTGTTCCCTGAATGACCACATCGGGACAAATGGGGCCTTTAATCAACCCGGAGTCCGAGAGTCCCAAAGTAGTTCTCATTCTAGCTAACACGAGCAGGGACCATGTTGAAGGGCTAGGCATGCCCATGGCCTCTGAGAGGTAAGGTTTCCATTGGTCACTACCCGAATGCCTCATTTAGAGTAAGCAAATGGAAAAAGCGTATGTCTGGCAACATGAAGGTACAGGCTGAGTGTGTCACTGTAACTTTAACAAAAGCAGCTCTTGTTCCTGTCAGGAAACTGAGAGTGGGGAATACACCCTGGTTACTTTGTAATGTTTTCCTCTGGACTCTCCACACTCCTTCCAGAAGAGTTGAAAGAGCGTTGGGATTAGAAAGAACGCTGGATAAATCACCACAATGGAGTCTGAAGTCACTGACAGAGGGGAAGTAGCTTCCTTTCCAGAAATCTCAGCAATTCTGTCTAATCCACCGATATTTATAAAATAAGTACATTTCCCTGCTGTTCTTTAATCAGTTCCCACGGGATCACCACTCTGTAAATAAACTCCTAAACTATAGGCACTGACCCCTGCAAATTCAAGTTTCTGAAAATGTCACATTCGTATTCACAGAATTCCCTTAGTTTTGCATAGTGAATATATTACAATAATCATTTTAAGAAAAATGTGTGAATATTTTATATATTATTCTTATTTTTTTTTAAAGATTTTATTTATTTGAGAGAGAGAGCACAAGCAGGGGGAGCAGCAGGCAGAGGGAGAGGGAGAAGCAGGCTCCCCGCTGAGCAGGGAGCCCAATGCAGGACTCGATCCCAGGACCCTGAGATCAAGACCTGAGCCGAAGGCAGCTGCTCAACCTTCTGAGCCATCCAGGCACCCCCAAAACTGTGTTTTAATATAAAACATTCTGCCTTAAGTTACAATTAACACTGGCTAACATTTGAGTGATCACTATGTTGAGAGCTTTACCTGTAGCACTTCATTTAATTCTGAACTCTTTATAAAGGTATTATGCCCATTTTGCAGATGAGAAACTACAGCTTAGAGGTGCCAAGTTACTCTTCTATAAGATCACACAGCATAAATGGTGGAGTTGGGTTCCGTTCCGGGCAGGCTGACTCACATTCTTCTCACTCTTACAAGGTGACTACCAATCAATCAATGGTATTTAAATCTAGTAAAACCTTTAAAACACCATAGTTAAATGAAACCGGAAAAATTAAAAAAATAAAAAATAGATAAAAATAAAAATAAAAGAAACCGAGTATTCAGGGAAGATAGTAATAGAATATTACAAATATTTGTAAAATGATTATTCAAGCTGAACACTGAAGTAAGAAATCACAAAACACAACTGTAACAGATACAGAGATTTGAACAGGCAACTAAAACCTGAGTCATCTGGTGCACAACTCATCACAGAACCTCCTCCCACCCTTCACCTCCCTCCTCCTGTATCTGGGAGTGGAGTTAATGGCCCCCAGCCTTTAAGCCCTCCCTCTCCTATCTCCAATCCTTGAGGGCCAAGATACATCATTCTCTGGTCTCTGGTTTGTAGTTACTTTTCTCTCTGTCACGCCATTGCCAAACACCTTATCTTTTTTGCCTGACATTCCATCAGTTTTTGTTTTCCTGCTGCCATCCTATTTCAGCCCATTTCGCTGCCAAAGAAATCTTTTTTCCTTTTCCTTTTTTTTTTTCAAGTAAGCTTCACATGCAGTGTGTAACTCAATGTGGGGCTTGAACTCACAACCTTGTGATCAAGATCTGAGCTGAGATCAAGTCAGACGCTTAACTGACTGAGCCACCCAGGGGCCCCGGCAGAGATCTTTCTAAAATGCAAATCTGATCACCTCTGTCCTGCACTGCTTATCTGATGAACACCTCAGTATGGCATCTAAATTCCTGACTATCTTCCGACCCTCACTTTTGGACAGTTAGTTGCCCAGACACAGCCCATATTTTAATCTTTCCTAACTGCAGACTACAAAGTCATGTTTTCTTCACCTCTTCTACATATGACAAAAATGCTCTGCCTCTTCCATGGATTTGGGGAAGTTCTTCAAAACCTCTTTCACATATCTCTTCTTGATTAATCTGCCTTCTGACTATTATGAAATACAGATGGCCATTCTTCTGAAATACCAGCAGATACATCTTCATCACAACACAAATCTTTCAGATTTACATGCCTTTTATTTACAGGACTAACTTCTTCTTCCTCTTTTTTTTTTTTTTTTTTTTAAGGACTAACTTTTTCTATACCCCATGATGAATTCCTTCAGCTGTATTTCTAGAATTAGCACTACCACATAAGTGTTAAGTTAAAGGGAAATGTTTAATCTACAGTTAAAATAGTTGGGTTTTATGAATTTTTCTACATACTAGTTAAGGTCAAGGTTGGTCTTATTAAAGTTAATTTTTCCTTATTTCGTAAGTATCTGTATTTGTTTCAGAAAAGCCAGGAAATAAAATTATAAGCAGAAAGAGAACAAAAAGATACCCATAATATCATAGCCCACAAATAATCTTGGTGTATGGCTTTCCAACTTTATTTCTATGCACAGATAAGATACAAACATATTTATTTTATAATAAAAATATATTCATAATATGTATATATAATCCTTTTCTGTGTCAACAAATACTTATCTCTAAAGAGTGATTTAAAATAGCCAGATAGTATTCCATGGTACAGATATACTACTATCTATTGCGCTAGTTTTCTATTTTAGGCATTTATAAAATGTTTCAGTATCATAAATAATACTGCACAAAAACTTTAAAGCAAAATTTCTGTATGCCATTAATTACTTCCTTTGAATAAATTCCAAGTAATGGAACTGAGGATAAAGGTTATATACAGTGGTTTTTTTTTTTTTTTGGTTTTTTTTTTTTTTAAGATTTTACTTATTTGAGAGAGAGAGACAGAGATAGCAAGAGAGCACAAGTGGGGAGGAGAGGGAGAAGCGGGCTCCCTGCAGAACAGGGAGCCTTGATGGGGGGCTCGATCCCAGGACCCTGGGATCATGACCTGAGCTGAAGGCAGATGCTTTACCCACTGAGCCACCCAGGCTCCCAAGGTTTTGTATAGTTTTATGAATTTTGAAGCAAACTACCAAATTGATCCTCTTGATGAAACTTTCCCAACACAGGGTATATATATATACTTTTGTTAATCCAACAGGCAAATGGCATATTATTGTTGCTTTAATTAGCATGGCTTTACTAAGTTAAATGTTTTCATATGCTTATTAATACATCTGTACCTATATACACAGACCAATATCAAGATATCTAGGGGCGCCTGGGTGGCTCAGTGGGTTGAGCCTCTGCCTTCGGCTCAGGTCATGATCTCAGGGTCCTGGGATCGAGGCCCGCATCGGGCTCCCTGCTCAGTGGGGAGCCTGCTTCCTCCTCTCTGCCTGCCTGCCTCTCTGCCTACTTGTGATCTCTCTCTCTCTGTCAAATAAATGAATAAAATCTTAAAAAAAAAAAAAGATATCTATACAATTGCCCATTTCTTTTTTCAGCTGTTAGTCTTCCTATTTATTTATAGAAGATTTTAGTATATTAAGGATATTATCCTTTGCAATACAGTTGCAGATATTTTTCCCAGTTTGTCCTGCAGTTGACACTTACATTGACCCATGCAGTTAACATTTTACTTACCAAAATCTCTCAATTTTTGTATGGTTTTTTGCTTTGAAATCACATGTAGAAAGGCTTTTGCATAACCAGGAATATTTAATATTCAACTATTTTTTTCCTAGTGTTTTGCAGTTTTACTTTTTACCTTTAAATCTTTATGGAATTAATTTCTGCATATGGGCTAGGATAAGGACCTAATTTTTCTCAGATAATTGTCTCAACACTACTTACTGAATAATTTATCCTTTTCCATAAATATGAAGTCACCTTTATCATGTTAATACATGTAAGCATATAGAACATATTTACTATCTATTTCCTATTGGTATACACAAATTTTAATATATACTTAAATCTGTCTATGGACTTTCTATTCTGTTCCATAGAACGGCCTGTTAATTTCTATACAGGGTTGATAATGTATGTAATTTAACCACTAATTAAAGTTTATTTCTATTTATATACTTTTACAAGGATGTTTTACAACCTAGGGCTGTTTCTTCATGCTTTTGAAATAGGGTGACATTTGGCCCAGGAGTCTGAAGATATAAGTTTTAGACATTGCTCCATTAGATAGCAGCTTTGGGTACTTGGGTAAGCTAGTCACCTTCTCAGAGCCTCAGTGATATTTGCTCTGTACACCTCAGAGAGAAGCTAGGATGGCATGTGAGATCAAGCATCTGAGACCACCTGTAAAATGATGACTTTACATCAAAGTAAATTGGGTTAGCCTCTTAATCCAAATAACCTGGTCTTCTGTAATGCTCCTTATCCATTTGTTTTACTAAATATTCACTTCTTAAACTATTCTTGCTTCTTCTTAATATGGATAATTCAAAGTTGGCTGTAAGTGAACTTTTCTCAGCTATGAAGTGAGCTATAAATTTCCTTAGCTATGAATTGAAAGTGATATGACAAGTTACCTAAAATTATAAATTTTTTTTCTGGTATTGTGAAAAAAAATAATAAACTTACCTTTTTTTTCATTTCCTGAGATGAAGCAACAGTTTTAAAAACATAAAAATCAAAATACTTCTATCACTTTTTAAAAACCAAATTAATAAAGTCTAAGCTCAGAATTCTTTTTAGAGTTTAGATTTAAATCTTAGCTATCCTTCAGTTGTAGCCCCCTTCACAATTACATCACCTTAACTTTAAAGGTTCTTCTCTGGAGGAGAGACAAAATTTAATTTTAAAAATCATTAATCAAATTTTATATTTCCATATTGGATTTATTCCAAAATCAAGTGAATAAGGCCAGTAAAATAATTCCTCCTACAATTGCAATAGCACTGTGTATTTGTTGAAAATCCCCTTGGAACTATCATAGCCATAGTGAATTCGTCTTCATATAAAAGTGTGACATTACTTAACGGTTTGCCTTCAGTATCAATCTTTGATCCAATCCCCTGCCTGCTAATATACTAAGCAAGTGATTCTCTATTTTTAATGTGCATGCAAATCTCCCAAGAATCTTGTTAAAATGTGAATTCTTAGTAGGCTAGCCTAGTATGGAACCTGAGATTCTACTTTTCTACCAAGCTTCCAGGTGATGCAGTGCTGCTGACTGACGACGGATCACACTTTGAGTACCAAGGGACGCACAAATGCCTTTTAAACAGAACTGCCTATAATTATCATTGGTTCTAGTTCGCTTTTAGTAAAATTCTTCCCGGCTGTCTTTTTTTCTGATTTCACTTGCCACCCTCTACCTTAGACTCAATTTCAGTCTTGGGGTTAATCTGCAGCTACTGGTAACAACAGCTAATCATTCAGGCTGCAGGTGTAAAGCACCAAGTCCTAATGATCCCCACCAGCCATTTTGGGGTACATGACCCATTTCTTCCAGGAATACCTGCCTACTCTTTCATGGATTCACCAGCCTTGCACTGATAGAAACCTGTTCTCATCATTCTAAGTGGACTACTAATAGCTTTGAAATAAGTTTAAAAGTAAAAGGTGAAACAAAATACTAACCATCAAATACTAGCACCCCTAGATTATTTAGACAGAAACATTTGGTTAGTAGTAATTAACAGGCTAGGTAACTTGGATTTTGCCTAAAAACTCTTGCAAAATGGGTACAGAAAGAAGGTATGTTAAGGAAGAGAAAAAGAGAGGGGGTTGGGGGGAGTAGCAGTGAAATGACCAAGAGGAGTTGGAATGAGATGGACTGGATCTCGTGGAAAGTATTTGAAGCTGAAAGCGGTCTGCTTTCTTTTGGGTTCTATGTATACAGGGATTCATAAATGTCTTACAATGTTTATTTTGGCTTCAGTTACCCTATCACTATATAGCAGTGGCTCACAAACGTTAGTGGACATCAGAATCTCTTGCAGGACTTGTTAAAACAGATTCCTGAATCCCTCTTACAGCTTCTGATTCAGTAGGGACTGCAGAGTCTGCATTTCTAACAATCTCCAAGATGATGCTCCATGCTGGCAGGATCAGGGACCAGACTTAAGAACCACAGTGTATACTATTCTGAAAAACAGTTTCTATGTATTCTTCCTCTGATTAAAACAACTAATTTTTTTAAGATTTATTTTTTTATTTGGGGAGGAAGGGCAGAAGGAGAGGGAGAGAGAAACTCAAGCAGACTTTGTGCTGAGCACGGAGTCCGACGCGGGGCTTGATCTCATGACCCTGAGATCACAGCATGAGCTGAAACCAAGAGTCAGATGCTTAAGGGACTGCACCACCCACGTATCCCTAAAACAACTAACTACTATTTTTTAGATATCTGGGTTTCATCTGGTTGATACTTCACATTTTCAATGTGAATTTCCAATTCACATTTTCACAGTATGGTGAGATGACAACTTTTAACCCAGTACAGAATACAAGTGAAAGAAGCTTACAATGTTGTTTTGTTTGACTGATATATAGTGATGATGAAAACTTTTGAGAGACTGGGGTTCCTAAAAATAAATGAGGGCAGGAAGATAATCAGCAGAGAGCTGAGAGGTTCCCAAATGAAAATTACTGTTTTGTCCTTTCCAGTAAATTCTTAATGTCTTCAGCTGCAGAATAGCTCATTTCTGAGGTTCTTTTTGGCCTCATGAGTTAATCACACCAGGAGGAGTCACTTTAACTCACATGCCTTTAGGAGTAATGATACATTTAAATGATTAAACAATCAGAAAAAAAAATGCATATCTCTATAATGAAAGCAGTTAGCACACAGATCCATGGTTTATATGAGTATCACAAGTCATTTGTAAATAACATGTTCATTTTAGATATGTAAAGAGTTCTGTCATGCCCTATGAAATAAATTATATTTTATTGGTGCCCGGGTGTTTCATAACTTTTATTTATTTGCTGCAAGAGTGGAGAATTAAGATAGAGTAGTTTATTTCAGCAAAAGACTGACAAATGGCTCATTAGACACTTATGGAGCTGAAGCTAATTGTACCATTTTTTTGTTGTATTAATTGTCACTGCTTGCTTAACATGCTCATGCTGGTGGTCATCACTGGCCATTTCTCACCACTATCCCACAAACCACTTTTGAAAAAAAAAAAAAAAAAAGAAGAGGGAAAAAAAAGAAAATAGAACTTAAAATATAATTTGGGCTGGAGAAGTGCATGGGAGGAATGACAAAGGATTAAAGTGATGGCTCTTCCCCACTGGGCCACCATAACCATCAATTCCAAACAGCAGTCACCTCACATCACAGAACAGTTTGAGTCAGAGAGTCAAAGAGCCGCTTTTTGTTATTCAGATTAAATATCATTTACATTATATACTTTTTTTTTATTTCGCCAGAGACATAAGGTCAGAATTGATTGAATATGTACTACCTGCATATAATGATTTCTCATTTTTTACAATCATGTGCTAACGCTGCACAGTAATGGCCTATGGATGAAGAGACAGATGTACTACCAGTCATTCGCTACACATTTGCATTAACAAATCATCATTTAATTGAAGCCCATCCAACAAGTTTATGCTACTTAAATAAAGTTCCTTTCAATAAAAGATGCCACAATGACACATGGTTGTTAACCATGAGGAAAAAAAATTTTTAAATTATATTTATTTTTATGTCAAAGGCTTAGGTATGCATTAGACAACCTTTTATTAATTTTAATTTTGCTTGGAGAATAAGCAACCTGACAAATAGCATTTCAATCCAGGGTACTATAGAGCAGGATCATTCCCTTTTAGATATAAACAGTCAGTAACACCACAAGTTTCTGCATTGCAGATTTCACCTAACCTATTCCTTTCCTCCAAATACATTAAAGAACATGGCTTATATAAAAGCTATACAGGAGATACGTGTTAATATTTATGTCAAAGTTCTAATATTAATATAAACCTAAAATCCTGCTACTATCAGGGAGGGCTGTTATTTTTTAAATACCATACTAAGTTTCCTGGATAATATTTAGGAAATTACCCAATAGACTCAAAATTTCTATGCTTCTTAAAAACACGGGGAAAGGCTGTACAAATACTAATTCTCAACCCTGGTTTCACAAACACAGTGGCCATTCACGCCACTGTAAAAATATTCTGATTACATTTACAGCATTACCTAGTTCTTTTTTGTAGGAAGAAAGGAAAAGAGAGAAATAAGGAAAAAATATCCCCTAGTACTACCTCCCACCTACAAAATTTCTCACCATCTTAAAAGGATTGTTAAATATGGTTAAGGGCATTTTCTCTCACCCCTTTCCCAAGTCTTTATGTGAAAGTGGTTTTTCTTAGTTCATGCTAAATGTAAGGACACTCACTTAAAATCAACTTCTACCTACTGATAACCTAAAGGCAGAGCATTATGCATTTAGTAGACAGATAGGTATATGTACATGTATTTCACGCAGGTATACAGATCTATGTGTGAATGAAGGATGTTACAAGGGGGTTATTCTGACAGCTTTTAAGCTGACAAAAACTTAGCCTTAAATGCATGTTTTGTTTTCTCCAAATAAAAATAAGCTTTTATTTTTTCCTGGGTTTGTGTACGTTAATGAATATATAAAATGTTTTATTTAAAATGGCGATACAAATCTCTAAAGTGTTAAAATAAGCCTTCTAATTGTTTTCTAAATTACATTCTTTTAAAATAAAAGAGGAAGACTAGAAAAAAATAAGAAAAAAAATGTTTAAATCTATACCACACTAGGTTGCCTTGGATTCCTTTTACAGTCGACTATATAGAGACAGGTGAAATTTCACCTTGGTATAGGATTCAAACTAAATTATGGGATACAGAAATGTGTCATAAATCAACTTCAAATACTGAACAAAAGATAAATAACAGAAGATTTATATTCTGACATAAAGAACAGTCTGTAACTACAATACAAAGCAAAAAGAAAAAAAAAATCGTACTGTGCTACTCCAGCAGGTTCTTCTGGCCCTTTTTATATGCTAACTCAGAATAGTAATTATGGATCTTGCGAGTTGACTTCTGTTTTTCAGAACCATGAGTTGTACGTAAAACATGCCTTTTCATTGAAACAATTACCATTAATCAAAACACTGAGAGCTAATACCACTCAAGTCCAACCTACCGCTGTGCCCAGCAATATATCAAACTGTCTGTTGTCAAACACACTGAGCAAACTTAAACAGACTGTTTTCACTACAAATAACAGAAAAAAATGCTTGCTAAGTAATTTTAAAATTCAAATTGCTATCTCAGTAATCCATTCTGTCACTGGATTTTAATTTTAAGTATTCAATCATAGTCCAACACAGACAGATCACTATTTGGCTCTGGAAAAAGAATCAGTGGCACTGATAAATGAAGCTACCTACAAAAGACTTGGTATTACAATGAATTTTGTTAACCTCTGATTAATTTAGTACAGAAGTACACTTTACCTGTGATACATTTCACTTTTTTAGGGGTTTGTAATGCTTCATATCTCCCAGCAAGAACTATTAGCATAAGAAAAGAAGGTTTGATTGCTCTACAAGAGTCAGAAATAACAAAACTATTTCTATTTCAAGGCTACAAGGCCCATTTGTTTATTTTATACTGACTTCAATTTTGAAATCCGTCTTAGAGAAAATGACACAAGAAATTTTCTGCAAAATGGAAACCACTTAACTTCTATTCACATAAATATCAGACATTTTTATCACCGACACATTTCAATACACAGCTACCTGTGTGCAAAGTCATCATCTATAAATGTAGACTAAGTAAGACTTTGATTTTTCTAACTAGAGCTATTTCTTTTCCTACTTTACTATAATACTTCCTTTTTTACTTATCGAACCAAAAGGTAAGATTCTCATCCAATGAGGTAAAGGCAACACATTTTATAAATCAGAAAGTCAGCTCTGTTTACCAATTTCTAATCAGTGGAGATGTCAAGGTATTTTATAAAAGAAGACGAGAAAAGGGATGGGAACAGTGGAGTTTAACAAACAGATCAGGCATTTATTACCAGCAAGCTCCATCATGGATTTCTGAGCTTTGTAAGCCAAGCTCCCCCAAGTGTAATTAAATTTTTATTTATAATGGGTTTGTGACTGTTAACTTCATGTTGCCGACGCTCACTTCCCCCACACATGCTCATACACACCAGTGTGAAATGGCACTCTACGTTTACTACCAGACAGTACATATTGATGCTGATTCTTTTCATTGAAAATACCAAAACTCAACATTAATAAAAATATACTCATAAAATAACAAAAAGGACATGGCTAGCAGTGGCTGAGAACACATGCATGTGCACAGATCACTCTTTCATAGAATCAAATCATTTTTCACAGCATTATGTAGGAAGGGGCACCACAAATCTAGTATAGAAGGATATAAGGATGCTACACAGCAGACTACAAACTACATTTCTATGGCTAGGGATCAATACCCAAGATTAGTGTAAACATAACTAGGAAAAAGGTCTGAAGTCCACCCAAAGCCAATGTATTCTTATTCATCTGAGCAGTTTCTTCATTCACAAACCTCTCCTCCTGATAGAATTTATCACCTTTGTTTTATCATTAATCCCTTCCCCTTCTCATTTAGGTATAAACCCCTGTATACTTTACACCTTCTTTTAAATGCTTAATACAAGTAACCACAGGAGAATCTCTTCTCCCCTTGAAAAACTGCAAATAAAGATGTCAGCTATTGAGTATATTTGTGGCGTCTCCAGCAGCTGCTGTTAAATACCAGCTGGTCTAGCTGATTAAAATTACCTCCGAGTTGGTATTATAAAGATGCCTGGGCAGCGTTGCTGTATTAATGGATTATTGAGTGAGCGATGAAAACCTTGGCCAGCTGATGCGTTTTATTACAGATAGGCTTTATGATGTGTAATCACTGTAATTTTTACAACTAGAGGAAATATGAAAAAAGGAGTAAAAAAAAAATCCCCATAGAAACTGATTTAACTAGATTATTCCTACCATTCTGTTTCCTAGAAGGAATCCAAGTACATAATTGCTGTGTATAAGTATCCAGGTATGGACCTATACCCACAATTTATCCATCCATCTATGTGGATATGTTATCATCAATATAGACAAGCAGACAATGCACATGGACAAATGCAGTATGCGTACAATTTGTGTGAATAGAAATTTACTATGTTGTTGTCTGCCAAACCACCCAATTGGCTGCAATGGGATCACATGACCTGAAATAGTTTTGAACTGTTCACCAGCTGGGCAATAGCTGAAAATCCAAATCTAGCCAACTGGACTGTGGTTTGCAATCCAAGGGACAGGATCATTTCACTCCCTTTACCATTTCCCTTTAGTTGTTTTCTTATAAGCCAAGGTTTTTATAGAACTCTACCAAATTGTCTCCCAGATTCTCTAACTTCCAGCTTATGTTCAAAAGAAGGTATGGCAGTTTATTGGCTCAGCTATTTTTATGGCTGCTACAGAAGCCAGGACCCTACTCTATCAGTTTCCATGGCCCTTTAAATGCACTGTTCTATTTATGGGACTCTCAAGCCTCTGGTATGCTCCCAATTGTTTTTAAGGATGAGCACTGACTCTCAGGAGGCTGTGGCCAATTAAACTAGCTCACATATCAAACAAAACTCAGAAAATTCAGTCAAGTACGTCACTGGCTGAATGAGTGTCTTGTAGGAAAGGAAAGCACCTCAGACTGAATTCTCCTTTAGGTAATCCACAGTTCCACTTTTAAGTAATATTTAAGAATATAATGTTCATCATCAAGTGAGCACTGGGTATTGTACATAAGCTATGAATCATTAAATTCTACTCCTGAAACCAATACTACACTATATGTTAACTAACTAGAATTTAAATAAAAATTTGAAGCAACAACAAGAAAATAATGTTCATCAAGTCCTATCAAGTGTATTGTTTCGGTTTTGCTGTATGGTACTTAACATCAATTTTTCACATATCCATACTAAAATACTAGAAAGTAGTGAAACTGATTTTAACAAAAACACCAAATTTTATATATGAAATGATTCATTCAGAACACGATAGGTTTTTTTGTATACTCCCATAGAGGCTGAGAAGTATGTTTTGAGGATGAGTTTTATCCATGCAAGTAACTAACACTTCCAGTAAGAGACATGTGGTAAACAACATGAGAAATGAGGACAGGCAATAGCCTGAGGTCAAAACATATTATTTGGATTGCACTGTTATAAGAAATGTTTCTAATGTGGCTCCGATGCTAGTGATGAAGATAATTCCAAAAAGGGAATTCCACAATATTTTGACTAATAATGTTTCATTAAAGTAAGTGTATAACTTGTTAAAGCAACATGCTTTAGAAGGGGAAGTCTTTTTTAGTATAAAAACACCAGTATGCTGGGTTAAAACAAACAAACAACAAATCATTGTCTGTTAAAAGACTTCGGTTTGGTTATTTTTTAATGGGAACAAACCTAGTCACTTATGTTATTTTCAAAGATGTGCAACTTAAACATTAGACTTTATTTGCCATTCTGTCCAACCTCTCATTCATAAGGCAACCCATCCATACACTTTCTGCTGGCTGGGGACTATTAAGCCTCTGTTGAAACATCAGGGTGAAAGTACTCAACAGTACTAAACCATCTACTCTGCAAATACTTTTTGGTAGAGGATTTTCCACTGGATGATTCAAAATATGCCCCACCACCCAAATTCTTTCTACTGGCTCTTACTCTTCTAAGAGGCTTAAACTAGCCTTCTAGAAAAGTAGTTCCCTATTCTAATTAATAAGCCTCCAAATACCCAAATGGTGCTAACATAAAGCTCAAAGCTTGATATCAATAGGTGCTTACTAATAATTAGTGAATGCTGAATGAATGAGGACTTGAAACAGTACTTCTTAAAAAAGCAATAAACTGAAAAACCCAATTATCATAAAATTAATGAAATCAGGTAAAACGTATTAACTAAAGAAACAAAGAAAAAAGGATATACATATAGCTTAGCTTAGCTTCGTAAATCTGATCACAGCTGGGTGAAGAGTCAAACTTCTGACCACCTACAGGAGAGTGGGCAGCAACCGGAAGCATCGAGGACAATCGTATGTGGGCCAGGAGCTGGCTGCGAGCAGTCAGGTGGCTGTGGGGACCCACTCTGTGGCTGTGAAGTACTGGATTTGGGGGGCTAGACTTCCACTGTCTTGGGGCTTTATTCCCAAAACACTGGGCTTGAGAAGCAAGTGTTAAACCTACAGTTGTAAACTGGTACAGGGAAAAGAGTCAAAACTTGTTTCTTCAGATAGCCTTTAAAAAGTTTATAAAAAAACCTGGGGAGGGGGTAGCTGATCAGTTTATAAACTCTACATAAATGATTTAAATGCAGCATGGCTACCAATAACAAACTACATGTTTCATGAGCCTCCCTTCCTTTCCTTTCTCCTCCTGTCTTGATGTCCTACCAGCAGTAGAAAGCGTTAGCTGGAAGTGGGAATGAAGTGAGGTGGGGGCAAGGAAGAGGATGTGGGAAGGAGGTGATAAAGAATAAAGGACAGCACAGGCAACAAGCCAAGGTGGTGGAAGGGAGCCAGGAGAAAGCCCATCAGACCACCCTGGGCAGCACTGTGCAGAAAGGAAGTGCCTGGTCTTCACTACCAGCCATGCGCCCTGTAGAAGAGGATTATCAGATAACTGATCACTCTCGTCTCACGGTCTCACGTTTACTACTGTTTTAAAACTGCATTTTCCCCAAACAAAAGAGTGGGAGGGAAAAGCTGAAGAGGAAAATCACATTAGGAGCCAGTCCAGCCTGATTTGGCACGGTTGTCCTAAATACCAAGAGGCAGAGGCACTCCACCTGCCTGGAGCTGATCAAGCTACAGAAAAGACAGCTATTACTGATGGCTTAACCCAGAGCAAAGGCATTCGCTATATGGGAACTCATGACTCTGGAAAGAACTATTTCCCATTAATTTTCAATTTGAAGGAGCAATATTATTCATCATTTTTATTATTATTTAGAGGTATGAGGTCTTAACTAGAATTTTATGATCCTTGCTATGATTTATCATTATTTTTTAATTTAATGAACACTTAGAAAGTATTTCCTGTGTGCCAGACACCGTTTTAAGTGCTTTGCAAATAGAAACTCCACGTGACAATCCTATAAAGGAATTACTCTTAATTTGACTTTAACTCGACTTTTGCAAGCATTCATTGTAACCCAGAACCAACGTATTTTCTCCAACAAATTCCACGTAGTACAAACTTTAATTTTAATAAGACTAATTAAATTTTTTAAAGTCTAGAGATTTAACTTTTTACACATTATTTACAGTTCAAGTCCTAATAAAAAGCCTTTAAACTGGTTTAAAAAAGTAATCTGTAAAATCATGCAAAAATATCTAACAAATAATAACTGAAGTGAAGTGAAAACAAAAGCATTATTTTTTACAGAGAAAGCAAATTTTAAGGAAATTTTTAAAAACAAAATGTGTGTGTATATATATATGTGTGTATATGTGTATATATGTATATATATATGCCAAACTGATTTACAAATAGTTATTTTTTCTGCACTTCAATTGAGGTACAAATCTATTTACAAATAAAAAATAATCTGAGGGAATAAGGAAACATATGACGAAGAACCAAAAATAGAAAAAGCAAAAGTAAGAAGTAATACGCAACACGCTCTACCAGTGTATCATCTGTATCCCCAAGTAGTGAGGAAAAAATGTCTTCTTAGTTTGTGGTAGAAAAGCTCTATTTTTTATCCTTTTTAATAGAGTATAATAAATGATGAATTTTCTTAATTGACTCGCAGCCTTTGTCAAAGAGCATCTTATGAAATTATGAGCTTGGAAGAGGACCTCTTCATTAAGCGAGCTCATCATTTCTGTAACATTTCAGTCAGGGAAGAATTAATAGTGGGAAGGCAGCATTTTATCTTGGTATTGTGGATTATATAAAACTATATCTAGTAATAGTAAACCACTGTCCTTAAAATAATTTCACAAAAGTCAGAAAAATAATAGAATTTTCACAAAAAAACACATGGCAATCTCAAATGTCTTAAAAGCTAGTTAAGAAACACTTCTTCAGAAAACATGGCATTTATATGCACCTGTTTTAAGTACTAATAGTTCCTATAAAAGGTTTTACACATATTAGGCAGAGTACCTAGAGGTCAAAAAATAAAGGTAGACGTTTAAGTCTGGCCAGAGACCTATCAAAGACAAACAATATAATCACTGCTATAAGTGATACAAGTTAGGTTAATTACAAGGTATACTTAATAATGGAGTATGATATCACACATGAATTGCCATATGGCAATAGGAAAGAGCTTATTAGGGCAATTAGCTGTAGATATTCAGTTTGCCTCTGGCTTACGTGGTTATGGAAAGAATTGGAGAGTTAGAAAGACATTCAGAGACCCAGAAATAAAGAAGCCAAGTATAAGAAAAGAGAGAGAGAAACTGAACATGAGACACAGATTAATAATACCAAGATTTTTATCAACATTTAACTATTATATCTCAGTATATCCTGGAGATTTCCCCTTCATGCTTTAGAACTTACAGTGTTGATTTGAGGAAAAAATTATTTCCCTTCTAATCTAAATGTATTCTGCTGGCTGGCTAATAGACTGAGGCAATATAGGATTTACAATTGTATCACTCTGTTGTTAAACCAGAAGACTTAAAGAAGACATTCTGCTGTCCCACTGTGATTTAAAAACAACTCTGACAACATATTTTTGATGAAGTTTTCTTTTTTTATGACCCTCATTAGATGGCATTTTATGTGTGTGAAGTTTTGGGGGTAATATTTTTTTCCCTGTACACTTATATTCAGTTAAGACATCACAACAATTGTAAAGTCACAGTTTTATTGGGCTTCATTTAGAGAATACTGATACAACGTGAAGATGATCCAGGTCTGGTTGTTAGGATTAGGGTTGGCAAAGTGTTAAATTGTTTAAGATATATGACTGAAAGATAAGGATGACTTTTAGTATCTGGAATAGTGTTGGGGTGGGGGGTACATTCTATTTGGAACTATTCTGATCTTGTAGTCTTTAGCATATCAGTATTTCTCAAGTGTCTATAGTATGCCTTGTGTTTCAATCACCTTAATCAGAAAGACAAATTTCAAAACTGTGAATTTAACCACATCCTTACACAAAATTTTGGAAAATATATTACACATTCATCTTGAATAAATGACATATTTTAATAAATAAACTTAAATGAGGTCTTAGTTGCACAGCTAAAAAGTTTAAGATAAAACACCTCTCATATGCCATATATTTTAGAAGCATTTTAACATTCACTGTAAATATTTTTTATTAAAAATTTATTTATTTGAGAGAGAGAGAAGGAGACAGAGACAGTGGGGGGAGGGGCAGAGGAAGAGAGAGAATCTCAGACTCCCTGCTGAGCATGGACCCAAAGAGGGGCTGCTCTATCTCATGACCCTGAGATCATGACCTGAGCTGAAATCAAGTCAGACGCTTAACTGACTGAGCCACCCAGGTGCCCCCACTGTAAATACTTCTTATCTGAAGCTAGATACAAGGGCGCTTGGGTGGCTCAGTGGGTTAAAGCCTCTGCCTTCGGCTAAGGTCATGATCTCGGAGTCCTGGGATCGAGTCCCGCATCGGGCCCCCTGCTCAGTGGGGAGCCTGCTTCCTCCTCTCTCTCTGCCTGCCTGTCATCCTACTTGTATCTCTCTCCCTCTGTGAAATAAATAAATAAAAATCTTAAAAAAAAAAAAAAAGAAGCTAGATACAAGCATATCTCAGAGATACTGTGAGTTTGGTTCTAGACTGTTGCAATAAAGCAAGTCAAATTAATTTTTTGGTTTCCCAGTGGTGCATATAAAAGTTGTGTTTATACTATAGTCTATTAAGTGTGCATTAGCAATATGTCTAAAAAATGTATATACTTAAGTAAAAAATACTTTATTGTTAAAAAAATGGTAACCCATCTGAGCCTTCATCAAGTCAAAAGTTTTTTGCTGATGGTCTTGCCTCGATGTTGATGGCTGTTGATGATCAGAAGGGGTGGCTACTGAAAGTTAGGGTGACTGGGGCAATTTCTTAAAACTGGACAACAATGAAGGCTGCAACACTGATTGACGTCCTTTCACAAATGATTTCTCTGTAGCATGTAATACTGTTTGATAGCATTTGACTCACAGTAGAATTTCTTTCAAAGGTGGAGTCAATCCTCTCCAACGCTGCCACTGCTTTATCAACTGAGTTTACGTGATATTCTAAATCTTTCGTTGTCATCCCAACACTCTACCCAGCATCTTCACCAGGACTAGATTTCACCTCAAGAAACCACTTTCTTATTAAAAGGATTATTCACCACGACCAAGTGGGATTTACTCCTGGGATGCAAGATTGGTTTAACATTAGCAAATAGATCAATATGACACAAGGCATTAATAAAAGAAAGAACAAGAACCGTATGATCCTCTCAATAGATGCTGAAAAAGCATTTGACAAAGTACAGCACCCTTTCTTGATCAAAACTCTTCACAGTATAGGCATAGAAGGTACATACCTCAATATCATCAAAGCCATCTACGAAAAACCCACAGCGAATATCATTCTCAATGGAGAAAAACTGAGAGCTTTTCCCCTAAAGTCAGGAACACAGCAGGGCTGTCCACTATCACCA
>LNAC01000829.1:263551-360259 GCA_002007465.1 Ailurus styani
TCTCTCTCTCTGTGTCAAATAAATAAATAAAATCTTAAAAAAAAAAAAAAGAAAAAAAAAAGAAAATAAGTAAGAGACTTCTAAATAATCCATAGTACAAAAAAGAAGCCTTTAAAAGACTTTTAAAATATCCTGAGCTGAAGAAAAATGAAATATACCATGTTAATTTCAGGGAAGCAGCTAAAGCATTGCTTCTAAGGAAACTTACATTATTAAATCCTTCTATTATAAAAGTTAATTCTGAAATCATTAATCTGGGCTTCCACTTTCAATAACTTAAAAGAGAAGAGGAAAATAAATCCAAAGTAGTCAGAAGGTAGGAACTTTTAAGTTAAGAGCTAAAACCAATGAAACTGAAAACAGGAAAGAGAGAAGTCAATCAAACCTAAAGCTGGTTCTTTGAAAAACATTAACAAAGTTGATAAATTTCTATGTAGATAAGAGGTAACATAAAAATTATCCATAGCTGGAATACACACATACACACAGATATATTAACTACAGACACCACAGAAATTAAAAGGATAATAAGGAAATCAAAACTTTGTTCTCAGAAAGTTGACTCCTTAGGTGAAAAAGACAATTCCTTGAATAGCATAAGCTATTAAGTCACTAAAGAAATAGGTGATATGAGTAGTCAGATATGTATTAAAAAAGAATTCATAGTTAGAAACCTTCCAAAAAGGAACACTCCAAGCTAAATGGTTATGCTGCAAAATTCTCTTAAATACAGAAGAAAAAAATAGGAATCAAAACATAATAGAGAGTTCAGAAATAAAACCACACAGATAATCAAATCAACTAATCTTTAATAGAAGTACTAAGACAATTCAATGCAGAAAGGGTAATCTTTTAACCACAATACTAGAATTACTGAATAGTCATGTGCCAAAAATAAATAACCTTGACCTATATCTCTCACACTATACAAAAATTAGCTCAGGATGAATCATACATAAGACCACAAAACAATCAGAAGAAAATATAATACTTATGACTTGGGTTAAGCAAAGAGTTCTTAGATATGACCCAAAACCAAATTTGATTAAAAAATTAATAAACTGGATTTTACCAAAATTAAATATGTTTGCCCTATGAAAGATACTTGAAAGAAAACACAAGACACAGATTGGAAGATAATATTGTGAATCACAAATGTGACAACAGACACATATCTGGAGTACATAAAGAATTCTCAAAACACAGTACTAAGAAAAAAACCCCCAATTTATAAAAAGGGAAAAAGTGAGCCATCTAAACTGACATTATTTTAATAATACTTTTTGTTTTGAGATAATTATTCATATGCAGTTGTAAGAAACAGTAGAGAGAGATTCTGTGACCCCTACTTCCCTTAACATCCTGTAAAATGAAACAATATCTCAACCAGGATATACAACCACTGATACAGTCATAATATAGAAATGTTCCATTACCAAAAGGATCTTTCCTATGTTCTTTTTTAGCCACACCCAGTTTCTTCCTATCTTTTTTTTGTCAGTAAATTTATTGATCTTTTCAAAGAAATAGATTGTTTCATTTTTATTGTTGCACTGTTTATAATTATATTGGTTTCAATTTTTACCTTTATTCCTTCCTTCTGCTCTTCATTTTCTAGGTTCTTGAGGCAGAAGCTTAGGTTACAGTTTTGACTTTTCCTCTTTTCTAATGTAACCAGTTAGTGCAATAAACTTCCCCCTTGGCTGTGCTTTAGTTGTGTCCCACAAATTCTGATATGGTGTATCTTCATTTCATTCACTTCAGTGGTATTTTTTTTAATTTATCTTGAGACTCCCTTTTCAATCCAGGGATTATTAGAAGGGTGTCGTTTAAAAGATTTCTAAGCATTTGTAAAATTTCCTGTCATCTTTCCATTACTTCTAACTTGATTCCATTGTGATCAAAGAACACACTCTATATAAGATTTCAATTCCATTAAACTTGCTCAGGTTTGTTTCATAGCCTAGGATATAGTCTATCTTGGTATATGCTCTGTGAACATTTGAATGTGTATTATACTATTATTGGATAAAGTGTTTCATAGCTGTCACGTAGACTTTGCTGGATGATACTGTTGTTGAGTTCTTCTATATACTTGGCTATTTTCTATTAATTATCGACAGTCGCCAACTATAAATGTGGATTTGTCTACTCTCCTTTCAGTTCTGTCAGTTTTTGGTCTATATATTGTGCACCTCTGCTGTTTCATGCATGCACATTTTGGTGCACTGAGCATTTTATCACTATGTAATGTTCCTTTTTGTTTTTGATAATTTTCTGTGCTCTGAAATCTACTTTATTTGATATTAATATAGCCACTTCTGCTTTCTTTTGATTAATGTTTGCATGATACATTTTTTCCTAACCTTTTAATCTGCCGATATAATTATATTTAAAGTGAGTTTCTTGAAGACAGTAGATAGTTGGGTCATATTTTAAAATTGGCTAATCTCAACCTTTTAATTGTTGTACTTAAACCATTTATACCATCTCCACTGTGACAGTCAATCAGTAGAAAATGGAATCTGGAGAAGACCATTATTTGTGGAAGTGTGGAAGGAAAGAGCAAATGAGTTGGGCTGCTGGACGAGAAGGGTCAAAGCAGCATATTTTTTTCTTAAAAAAGAAACCAGCAAAGAGGAAAAGGATAAAAATACTGTAGATCAAATACCGGATGACTCATGGTCATGAAGGAGAGGGAATAGTCAGTTTAAAGTATACAAAGAAAAAGTGAACAAAAGGACAGAAAATAAGGTGACGTTCAGGCTGCTGGCAAGGGAGAAAGAAGTTGAGCTAGTCATTTCTGGTGGCATACATATGGGCAGTCACTTGAGAACATGAATAAAAGGATGGCCCAACAGGGTAGCTGGATGCTTTAAAATGGTAGTGGCTCCAATCCACAATGTCCCCTACTCTCCCAAATACTAAACAGCATTTTGGGTTATCACTAAATCACAGATTCTATCGGAAAGATATTTCTTTAAATTGCCCCTTATCCACTGCTATTACCAAATTCTTTTACCCAGACAAGTGCAAAGCCCTCCTAACTGGTATCCTTGTTTCCAGTCCTGCCTCTCTCAAATACATAAACTACAGTAATTTATTTAAATGCCAATTACACCAAATCACTTCCTGCTTTATATTCTCAAAAATCACTTACATGTGGTGAATATTCTTTAGAACTTGATCTTTGTCCTTCTCATCTCACTTTACTGGCAACTTCAATTAGCATCATATAATATGTGGACTATCAAATTGGTACTGCCAAATCTCTCTCCAAAGCTCCAGAACCATACCATTCAATTTTCTACTGGATATCCTTGGTCCCACGGATACTCCAAACTCAACACGTTCATAACTGAATTCTTCTTTTCTTTGACATTTTTCCCCCTATCATTCATTATGCCTGTGATTTTTACCATCATTGCCCTTGTTGTCCAAATTATACTTGATTTTTCCCTCTTCCTCACTCCCATAGTCAATTAGTTACAAGTCCTGACACTTCTAGCAACTTGGTATTTTCCAAATTTTTCTATTTATCTCTAGCCTCACTGCTTTGTCTTGTTTCAGGCTGCCATCATCTCTTTTAGCAAAGTTACTACTTTTTTAAGCAAATCACTACTACTCCATTCTTACTTGTATCCCTTCAATCTCTTACCAGTATGCAACTAGCACAGTCTTTCTAAATCACAAATATGATCAGAAAACTGTTATGTTTCAATGCCACCCACTCCCCCTTACTGTAGAAAAAAGATCTAGACCAATGCTGTCCAACAGAAAAACCACTAGCCGCTATATGGCCGGCTACTGAGCACTTGAAAGAGGTATAGTCTGACTGAAGAAGTAAATCTATAACTTTAATTAATTTAATTAATTTAAACCTCATAGCTACATGTGTGGTTAGTTACCTATTGGTCAGTACAGATCTAGATGGTTCTTACTATGGCATAAAGAGTTCCCATGTCCTGGTATTGCCTCATTTTCCTCATTTCGTCTCACATAAAATCAAATCTAGTTTTAGTAAACTGGATAGTATGTCTTGTATCCTTGATGGTATTCAGACATACACACTTTTGCTCTTCCTGCATGAGGTCCTTACAACTGTTTGGATTGGATTATTCTTGCTTACATTTCAAGAAATAGCCTAGGTATCATCTTTCCTAGGCAGTTTGCTCTAAAACTTCAAGTATATCTAAGAAAATTTTAGTTGCTCATCTAATACCTATGCCTCCAGTCCCAAAATGTGCCTGCTTTCAGGGGATAGAGTACCAACCAATCTAAGGTAACCAGAAATCCTACTCCCTGCTTTCTTAGCCTTTCTTGTATCTATGGTTGGCCAAGAACCTAAATTCCACCAATGAGATTTTAGCCTATGTCCACTAGAGGTGGTTGTTGGGAAAGTTTCTGCTTTGCTTGATCAAGGAGGGCAAATAAGACTGGCATCTGTCTCTTGCATAAATATGTAGCCTCAAACTATTATCTGCTAAACTAGTGAGTAAATGATCTAGTGATAATAACACCTTGAGATCATTTAGCACAATCATGAAGAAAGCCCAAGAGAATATGCCCATCTCAATCCTGTTAAGCCACTGAACCAGGAGCTGCCTACCTCCAGACTTGTTACTATTTAAAAAAATAATATATGGCCATTTGTTCAGGCCATTGCTGGTTGAGTTTCTATTAATTGCAGCCAAATGCATTCCTAATACAGTGTTCCACTTTTGTGCTCCCACAGCATGATGCTCATGATTGTTATAATTACATTACATCAAAATAAAGTTTATATATACACCATACTAATCATTTTGACAGTTATCTTGACTACCCAGATTTAACTTTAATAGGAAATGGAGTATATGTTAAAGCCATCATTTACTCTAAGTTGGTATTGTTTCAAATCTCATTTATTTTCTTTCTCTGGAATGTTATAAGCTCCTTGTGCACAACTGTCTAATACTTACAAGGAATTTAAATACTTGTTACATTATACTTGGAAGCATGGTGGAGACATGAGTGAAATCTGCCATGGAATAAGCTGTCTGTGATGGTATCAAACCCCTCAACAAGGGATTGGTCAAGTTGAGATATTCAACTACTTAATATAGACATTGCAATTGAGATTAAAGTATTTCAAGATTAGCTAAACGAGTGACCTTCCAAGACCCTGAGATGCTGGGGTTCTGTGCAGGACCAATGACAAAGTCCAATGGCACGCTACCAGAGACCACTTGGGCTGCAAAACCCATACTCTTTGAACATGGTTGTTACATAAAGCTACATTTCAGCTTAAATGTAGTATCTGTGAGTCCACAAATTCACCATTTTGAGCAAAAGAATATTACAAGAAAATGCTGAGACTGAAATATTCAGTCAAAAGTGTCTAACTTAGTCATTTGACGGAAAAGAAAACAGTTATATCTTGCCTAAGTTGTTCTAGTGAACACATGCTACTTCCATATAGAAACAATTTCCTTTTCTAAGGGATTATAGGTTATCTATTTTTTTTAAAGCTCTAAAATACTGTTAGATTTTAGAAGTAAAATACATTTTGTTACATTGGAAATGTGAAAAACAGATCTTCATGTTACATCTTCTTGCTATAGCCTCCATTTTCCTTAAGTCCTCAGATACTACTGACAATCATTCAAAATACACGTTTAAAGTGTTTTAGTTTCTTGGATGTTGACATATGAGCTCTTTAACAGTAATTAAGTACATTCTTATTTTTGCCCGCACATTTTCGTCTTATAAAATCAATTTATGATCAATAGAGACAACTGAGAAAATAAACACCATCCATTATTCCCTCAGAGAAAACCACCGTTAACATTGCGTCCAGTCTAATTTTCATGTAAAAACATCTATAATCTTTAAAACTAGGAACGTAATTACATGTGGTTTTTTTTCCTGACTTTTTACTTAAAATATATTATAAGCATCATTTCTTGGGATTACACAGTCCACAAATACATCACTTAAATATAGTATAATATTTCATCAAATGGATTTATTTACCCTATTATTTCCTTTATTATTAGAAATGTATTAGTTCTCATTTCGTAACACAAATAACACTGTGATAAACATCTTTCTACTCAGACTCTGCTCCCTGAGTCCCTTAAAATGTCTATTGGCTTAAAAGTGGAATCATGTATCAAGAGTCCAAGTTCATCAGACATGTGACTCACTTTCCCAGTTGTCTCCCCAAATGATTATATCAACCTCAATTAAATTTCCTCTAATACTTACCAATCTAAACAAAAACTGTGTTTGTTTATTTTGTAATTTTTAAAATATTTGAATAGTTGAAGTGTTTTTACTCTATTTATTGGCTACTGTTTTTTTTTTTTCTGTGCATCTTGGTTCACTTTATTTTTCTACTTTGTAGGTTAAATGGTTTCTTACTAAATTTAAGGGTTTATTATATATAAAGAATAGGCTGCTTTTAATTCAATTCTCTATATATTGTCTTTCTACATGTTGCAGTTTTTTAAAAAAACAAGTTTGTCTTTGCATTCAATTTTATTGAAAAGAAATTCTGTAGTCAGATTTCAAACTTATTTCTGAAATGTCTCTCACTGTAGTTTTTCTTAGAAAATCCATGGTCATTGAAAGATTGGTTCATACACATATTCAAGTACATTTTCTACTAATTATTTAGAGTTTTAATTTTTTAAATCTGTACTTATGAGTTGATGTTCTTCAAAACAGAAAATCTTCCATTTTGAATAATCAGGTTCCTTATATAGTTTATCTTTCCTTCCTTTGTTTTTACCTCTTTCTCATGGATATATCCATTCAAAAATATTTACTGAATGCTCATCATGTACCAGGTTCTGTTAAGGAGGTATCTGGGATAAATTAATGAATAAGACAGACAAACTCCTGTCTGTCATAGGCTGTCATAGACTTTACACACCAAAATTCAAAGCTTTTATAATTAAGTGTCATCTTAATAAAGAATAGTCTTTTAGTGCTTTTGTTCCAAAGTATTTTTATTTTACTATTGCCATTCCTATATTCCTTTTATTAAACTATATCAATTCATTTTAGCTACCTCTTTTAAGTAGAATATCGTTGGATTTTTGTGTATAAACCCAATTGAGAATCTTTATCTTTTATTAGGAGAGCTTAAAGTATTTATGTGTACCTAATATTGACAGCATTTATCATTTTGCTTTATGCTTTCTTTGCATGCACTTGTTACTTGCTTTTCTTATTCTTACTATCTTAGTGAGTCTTATAAGCCAGGTAAGTGTGCTTATTAGCACATAGAAGTTAGTAACAATGACCATTTTATTGAATGTTTACACTGTGCCAAGTACTGTGCTCTACAGGACTTTTTTTTTTTTTTCATTTACTCCTCACAATTCTATTGCATAGTTACTAATATATGGGAATTTTATAAAACAAAATACTTTTTAGTTATTAGAAACATCAATGAAATAGTATATTTGATTTCTTCTATGCACGCTAATAAGTTACGTAAACGTTTGTATTTCTTTCCCACTTTGAATTATTTAATAGAGTTAAGTAGGTCTAAGATCCAAAATGTTTTAATTACTTTTACTTACTTTCAATTACTTCAGATGATTATTTTTAACCTGCATTCAGTTGTATATATCTAACCATATCTTACTGGTTACATTGCTTTTTAGCAGTCTTTTAAGACCTGTTTTCCTCTTGCTTGAATTATTAATTTTTACTCACCTTTCAGTGTGAAGAGCGTATCTTTACCTGAAAAGGCATGTGGATGGTACCTATCCTAAACTTAGGCGTGTGTGACTCAGCACAACCTTTCCTTTTGGGCCTTTGTCTACTTAAAATTCATAATTACTTTGTCAGTTCAGATTCTATTTCTTCTGTTTCACCAGTCAACTACACAGTTGTGGACCTTGGGCTTCCCAGTACCCTTGATTATTCCATTTCCTCCTTGGCCTGATCACTACCCATAAGACTCCTTTGATTCCAGGCCTTGTACCACCTGCCTGCTCTTTATTGTTATCTGATCACCACAAGTTTGGCTCATGGTCCAAGCTAACACACAGGACTTCTGAGTGCCTTAATTTTCTACCACACTCGGACTACTAGTCAAATTAGAGTGTGAATATAGGCTCAAGAGTTCAAAGCCTCAAAGACTCCGAAGATTCTTGGTAGGTGGTTGATCTAAATAAGCCTTTGTAAGCTGTGATTTCCGCATCTACAAAATGGGGATAATGGTATCTATCCCAATGTGTTGTAAAGATACATAAAGTAACCTATGTAAAGCCTTTAGTACAATGCCTAGCCCAGAGGACACAATAAATATTAACAATTATTGATCATCCCAAATAATTTATTATTTTTCCCCATAATTTTTAATCATGATAATTCTTCATAAAGAAGTGGAAAAAAGACCCAATTTTTTCAAAAGGGAGTAATTCTGGGGTAATACTAAGTGATGCAAGACCAGGTATCACTGGACCTTGTAGTCCCTCATTATGTTTTTTACATCTAATGTATAACCTAACATTCACTGAAAAGAACAGAATATTTCAATCATTAGCTGTGTTTAGAATAGAAAGGTACTTGTTTAAACTGTTGAGACACAGAATTTTTAAGGTAAGTAACTATACTGACTTTGATGACTAAGAATTCTATTTTTTATCATATGTTTATACATCAAATATAGGTTTAAGAACTTAGTAGTCATACATAATTACACTGTGATATGTGTTAGGATATACTATGACGTATTTTAAAGTTATATCACAAAATTTACCAGATTATTAATCAATAACCAAGAATCTCCCCAATTAAATACTATAAACCACCTTCAGCAAAACAACTGCTAATCCAGAAAATAGCAAATAAGGGAAATAAACCTTTGGGAGATATGAAATTTATCCCATGAGTGTTGTAAAGAGCTCATAATTTAAGAATGCCAAAGCCCAAGTGTATTATGAGGGTCTTTCCTCAAAAGTGACATTAACTGCATATCCCACAGATGCTTTTTATGTATTCTATTTATATCAAAGCATAAAATGTAGTTGAAAATACACAGGTTCAATATATTTAAGGGTGATAATAAAACACAGTTACTCTGGCCTAGCAAAAATTGATATTTTTAAACTTCAATTTTTGGCCTCTCTGTAAAACAGTATAATGGTATTAAATGAAAATGGTATTCAATCTTTATACTTGAATCTCTTGTGATTAAGAGTCTGAGGACTCAAACAAGTACATACTCAGGGATGGAACTATACCACTGTATTTTAGAGGCTTTTAAACAACAATAACCCCTAGGTGATGAAATCACAGGACATTCTTATTCTTATACTAAATATGAAAATGCCAAAAAAAGCAACTCTTAGGAATTACCTTGGAAAGCTGGAAATAATATAGTCAATGTTTACTGTGGATATTAGTCAGTGTGCACTGACAGGTCCCTATAGAACTTAATTTTTTATAAGTCTAATACCCTTTAATAATTGGCAAACAAAAAATAACTCAAAATATTATTTGAATTAAAGCAAGAGAAACTTTGAAGTGCAACAGGAGCAATCTTTCATAAAGTTAATGAAAAACACAATGTAAATTACTTTTAGAAAATATTATTTTATAATGTCACTTACATGGAATTGAACACTTAACTTCAAATTAATTTTGTTTAAACTAAATGGTAGGTTGATTGATTTAACATTTTGTAAGAGAAAAACCAGCTACAATTATCCAGGGGATAATGTACTTAAGTACATAAAATAGCATTAATAAGCAAATTATTATATAATATATAAGATCTCACGAGTAATTATTCCCTATTTCAAGATAAATATCATCAATTTATTTAAAATTAAAATAAGCTAATTTGGAATGACTTTAGCCAATGTTAGCACAATTAATATTTTTAAACTTATTATTAATTCTAATTTTGTTAAATTTATTACCAAAATGAAACAAATATGTTTGTATAGGGTATATCTGTCATATCAGGAGACTTCCACATACAGTCTCTTACAAAAACCAGAACAAAAACTATTTTTAAAAATGGAGTAATTAAAAAATCTTTCTCTTAGTGATAATTATAACCGTATTATAAAGCAGATTTTTAAAAAAGAATTATTTATTTTAGAGAGAAAGCAAGAGAGAGCCCACATGCATGCAAGCAGGGGAAGGGGTAGAGGGAGAGAGAGAATCTCAAGCAGACTTCACACTGAGCGCAGAGCCTGATTGGGGGGTTCCATCCCAAGATCATGAAGTCATGACCTGAACCGAAATCAAGAGTCAAGATTCTTAATCAGCTGAGCCACCCAGGCACTCCTATAAAGCAGATTTAAATAAATTTTAGAGTACCATGCAACTGCTAAAGATTGACTAGAATGAGAAAACTGGAGTCAATAGGATCATGATTTCATTTTGCTATCACTTTCCTCACATGTAATAAACACATATTCATGATTTACTTTCCATTCTATACAAATTGTTAATACTGATAACATTTCTCACTCACAAATTCATTACTAACATTTTTATCATATTGTTTTCTAATTTTGTTACAGTATTTTGGTATACAAGAAAATATTTGTTTGAAAATTTAAATTCTGTAAAAAAACAGTTGGCATACAAAAGCACATTTTAGATGATGTAGTTACGGTTTCTGATATCATCCTAAAGAAGAATAATTTTTAATAACTGAAAATTGGTTATATTTGTCCACTTGAGGATAAAGTACTCAAAATGCAAACTTAGTGTTTTTAAGTATTAATATTAATGTCAGACTAAATTGCCAACTTTCTTCCAACAGGAATGGATAGTAGCATCAGCATTTACTTAGATGAATATTACTTGTATGACATAAAACCAAACAAAACATTTCAATTCATTTCCATGAGGTCTAAAGCTATAATATTTTTTTAGATTTAAGGACTCAAAATTATTGTGACAAATTGCTGTAATCTGTTTCCATAGAAGTTTATTCCTCAACTTCTATACTGCCTCTTTAGAAGCACTAGTCTAAAAGACAGTTGTTATATTTCCACTTAAGTAGAAGCTCATATGCTTTGGTGAGGAAAACACAGAAAGCCAGAGGTGGAAGGGTTCACGAAACACATAGTACATCATATTCACAAAGCCGTGACATCCTAATTGAGTAATGGTGATGCCAGATAATGATAACAAAATTACTGCCAAACACATCTTGAATGCTTACTACATACTGAGCACTATGATTTTTGCATATTATGACTGAATTATCAAAGACACCCTATGAAGTAGGTACCATTATTTTTAATCTTCATTTCACAAATGAAGAAACCAAGGATCAAAGTGGTTAAACAAATCTGTTTCATTTCAAAGCCTATGCTTCTAACTGCTACTTCATACTATACTCATATTTTTCTTTGGCCCCCAAAGAGTCTAAGAGACATCAATAGGAAATATACAGATAAGTTGTACAACTGAAGCTACCTTAAAGCTACCATAAAGCTACCATAAACACAAAGGAAAATTTGACCACATGTGTCCCACAAATAGGAATAATACAATCAGATTTAGTTAATGGAGTAAACTCCTTGCACTAGAGACCAATTAAGAGAATGAATGACTTTTTCAAAGATTAAAAAAAAACGTATATTTTTAGTTAATGCAGAGGAGATCCTATACTGAAATAATGGGATAAATGAGCCAGCTATGGTTACTGCAAGCCCTAGTATTGTTAGTACTGCTGAAAAATAAAGTTGCAAGGATTAAGAGTGATTATGTCATGGATCATGGAATTTTATTGAGAAGGTGCTGGTGGGATGTCAAAAGAGCCCTATGAATCATTATGATGAAGAGAAAGCTGATGGAAACTAATGTCTGAAAAGGAAACTGGAACACAATGGTTTATAAATCATCTTACCCAAGTCCATGCCACCACCATTGCAATGTAAAGCACCAGCTCAGACGAAGAGGTAATGAACAATAAAGCATTTCAAAGAAATGATAAATATGTACAACATTAATTTCTTTCCCCAATATTTAAGACCAATATCTGGAGTTTAGTAAACAATTTTTGAGGGTGTAAAATGGGCTTTTGTATTTGAATAAATAATTTCTTTCAGTGCACAATGGAGAGGAATGCAGAATTTATCTCCTGACCTTGCAACTAGCTATTTTAAAGTAAACTTTTATATCTATAATCACAATCACATTACCCAGACTTTTAAGTGTAAATGACAATTCATTAATAACTTACAGTACTGCCCAATACCCATGTTAACCCACAACTTTCTCATTTCCAGTGGGAATGATGGAGCTGCTCTCAATGATGAAGTCAAGCTTAAGTCACAGAAATGAAAATAAGCATCATTAAAACCGAAAAGCAAGCATCTTTACTCACAGTTCAGGGCTTCCAAAGAAGACAGGAAGCTGAGTTAGAATTAGTGAAAGACTCTTTCACATGAGAATATAAAGAAAATGCTCATTGATATTCTTTTCTTTGGGCTAAATAAACACCTTCTGCTCTGGTCTGAAACCTTTGACTTGCTTGAAATTCTTTGTAATTCAAATAATGAATTCATATTTACTGAGCATCTCTTATATATATATCTTAATAATATCTTCTCAATTTTCCATGTTCTACCTAAGGGATGAAATGGCAGAAAATATCTACCAAGGAACTGCCCAGCACTAGCTATAAATATTATATTGTTTCAATATAAAGGATCTTTTTAATATCTACACAACTAATTCATATTTATTAAAACTGCAATCTTTCTAATTTTCCTACCCACCCTATTAAGCCACTGAATAAATACACATACAAACAAACACACACGTCTGAGGAGTGACTGGCTCCCTGTTCTCCTGCTATAGTATGTTACAGAAGTTATGTGGCTGAAGATGATTACCATATTATGTTCACTGTGAGGGACATTTATCTTACTTTTAGAAACGCACTTCCCAATAAAATGGAAAGCACATGAATACCCTATAGGTTCGTTTAGGTTTGCGGCTGGTTTCATGTGTGTATGATCTGTGTGACCCTGCACTTCTTAGAATGCTTGACTTAATGATCTGCTACTGTCATCTTGAAATTCTTGCTAATTTTTTTTACAGGGGACATTCATTTTTATTTTGCACTGGGTTCTACAGATTACGAAGCCAATCCTGCCTGAATCTGAATTATGACTTCACTATTTAATATGTCTAAATGCAGTGTTAGCCTTATTTTCTTCCCCTGCACAACACTCAATTAACAGGATTGGTGTATTAGATGAAATATCCTATGTGAAAGTAGTGACACAGAGCCTGGCACATAAGACACAAAAGACATGAAATGAAATGGAACTGAAACAGGTCCAGTCTTACTTCTATGGATCTGAGACATACAGAAACCACCCCCTAAGTCATAATAAGATGCAGCTGAAACTTAAACTTTAGTACTTACAACCCATATATCTGTGGTGCGATTTCTAGTCTGTTCAAGTGCATATAAAGTTCAATATCATGCTTCTTCAGGAGATGATCCTGGATCTGGTTGACTTTAGTAACAATAGCAATTGTTGGCCCCAAATCCTGTGGTCTAGCAAAGGGGATGGGAGTCATCAGTGTTTCTTTCCCCTAAAAAGAGAAAAAAATGGAGCATGTGTTATTTCAATATGAAATGAACAAGTATGTGGACATCATCCTTGAATGTATTTATCAACAGGAACTTAAATAAGAACCAATAACTACTTTAATCATCGCATGACAAATGCTTAAATTGTGGAATCATGCTGATCGTCACACAGATGATTATGCTCGTAAAATAAAGGCTAGGAAATGCCTTCTGAAATATTTCCTACCTGTATTCCCTTGACCAGTTTCTCTGGTGACATTGAGTATTTCAAGATAATTTTCACTAGAGGCAGTGGTAGCTGCTAGTCTACTTGTCTATAAAGTTAGTTTGTCTGATCAGTCATAGGACCTAAATGGAGGGACTCTGATGACAACATATTTCTTGTGAAATAAAACCTAAACGTGAAAAACAGTAAATGAAAACTGTTTTACTTTGAGCTCTCAAAACTATAAAAAAGGCAGGAAATAAAGGAAACTAGTATCAGAAAAGAGGATACTTTCTAACTGTCCTTTGATTCATTTAAATAGCTGAGTAGATTTTTAAACTCTCCAGATCAAAATTACAGCTGAATAAAAAAAATCTATGTAGGCCAATTGCAACTTTCCTTCCTCCCCCTCCAAATCCTACATTAAGAAAGATGTATCTGTACTGCTTGTAATGCTTTAATGTAAACTTCAACCACCTTCTCAAGCCTGATGATTTCCCCTAATATGATGTCTAACCTTTTTTTTTTCCAAGATTTTATTTTTTTACTTGTCAGAGAGAGAAGGAGAGACCGAGTACAAGCAGGGGGAGCAGCAGGAAGAGCGAATCAGGCTTCCCGCTGAGCAAGGAGCCCAACCAGGGGCTCCATCCGAGGACCTCAGGATCATGACCTGAGCCGAAGACAGACGCTTAACTGACTGAGATACCCAGGCGTCCCCATGTCTAACCTTTCTTATGTTGAGTCCTCAATTTCTACCTCTCCAATCTTGAGATTTATAGCATCATTCTCTTATGACTGCGTGCCACTCCCTCACTCTACTTCTCTAGCTCAAATTTTTGTTTCTGCTTTGCAAATGCTACTTTTTCATACAGGTCTGGTCCTAGTTTAATTCTCTACTTGCATGTGATTCCCTGAGTGATCTTACTCATACACAGTACTTCAACCAACACCCATTTTCCAAAGACTTCCAAATCTGTATTCATAACCTAGAACCTTCTTGAATTCTCTCCCATACATTCATATGTTGGCAAGGAATCTTGGATTACAAAAGGGTCTCCAATTCAGCAGACCCACTACCGAGCTTATCATCTTCTACTCAAAAACATGTTTATCCTTTCCCCATGCCTATCTCAATCCATACTCCAATGAGAACACCCACTTTGCCAATTTTAGCTCCTCAGAACCCCTCAGGAGACTCTTACTATGTCTTCTCACCTACAGCTCTCCTATTTGGGGTCCCAATCCTTTCATTCCTTCTAATTGGTCTCACTGCCCTTAATTCAGTCTGCTTTTAAATCTAGTTTCCAAAATGCCTGGTGATTCATCTAAAACAAGATATTAAGTTATGCTCAGTTGGCCTCCTTAAAACTTTATTTAATAGATTCCTCCGGAAAAACAAAAACAAAAGACAAATTCTTTAGCCAGGTCTATAAGGCCTTTCATTGTCTGACCACTCTCTACTCTGTGCTTCCAGAGATCCTGGGGATGCCATTCTTTAACTGAAATATCCCCTCCCCGGGGTTTCCACAGAGGAGCTACACACTCTTTTTAAAGGTTTGTCTCAAGTGTCAAGTCCTATTTCATCATCTTCTTCTTTACTACTACAGTATCTGTTTCTACTTCTCTGGTTCCTTAACCATGAGATCTCTAAAAGGAACATCATCTTATCATCACTGGACCACATTCAGGAGCACTAACTAAAGAAGGTAAAGCTCTTGCCCTTGTAGTCTGGAGGGGAAGACTATGCAGAAAAAAACGTAGAAATCCACATAAGAGCAGTGACTACTCAGGTTGATAGAAAGAAAGAGGAGAGGAGGGGCATGTGTTAGCATTAGGAAAAATTTCCTAGAAGAGTTTCCATCTGTCTTTCCAGAATCATATCAAGTCTTAAAAAGAGATGTAGTCCTTAGTACTTCCTACAGTGTCTACACAAGTATCTTCAGGTCTGAGGGATGTAAGTCTGATTTTTATGGCTCAATTAGTTTCTGCTAATTTGTATAGATAGGAGAAAAAGATACCTCTATGTTCTGATCATTTATTATAAAAACAGTAAAACCAGGATACTGTTTTGTGATTTTATAATATCAAGTATTCTCTTTAAACAACAGGATGATATAATTTAAAAAAAATTTAATTTTTGCTTAAATTTTTTCCTACTGATATTAAAATAATTTGGGGGGATTCATGTTAATTTTAAGACACCATTCACATTCAAGAGATAGTGTTCACTCTGAAGCAAACTTTCCTTTAAAATGAACAACTCGGGCGCCTGGGTGGCTCAGTGGGTTAAACCCGCTGCCTTCGGCTCAGGTCATGATCCCAGGGTCCTGGCATCGAGGCCCACATCGGGCTCTCTGCTCAGCGGGGAGCCTGCTTCCTCCTCTCTCCTCTCTCTCTGCCTGCCTCTCTGCCTACTTGTAATCTCTCTCTTTGTATCAAATGAATAAATAAAATCTTTAAAAAAAAATAAAATAAAATAAAATGAACAACTCAACTTTTTGCTTATTTTAGTCATGTAGTTTTTCTTTACTGCAGAACCTTGTGTGGCTGAATACCATACTCCATGGGATGAAGGCACTGAGCTCAGGTAGGGCTTCTAACAACCAATGTGGGAAACAGATCACTACACTTAGTCATCTTCTAAGTATCTTGAATAAACACACTTCTGTAGAGATACAACCACTGGCTTTGGAGAGAACTAATCCTAAATTAATCCATTAAAAAGGTTTAATTTAATGAAATCATGTAATCCGTTTCCAGGTTGAAGAGAATGAGTTGTCACTAAATCAAGAGCCTATGTGGTCTATTTATCAAATACTGAATAGAGACTCATATGTAGCTAAAGAACTACAGACTTACATAAACTGTAGTTTGAAAAGATTTCCCCTGTGCTCAGAATACTTACAACAAAATTTCTTAAATTTAAGAAACTTACAAGGAAGGCTCATGATTACTTAAACAATAAACACCTTATCTGACAGTGAAACCAAAAGAGAAAATTTTAGAGTTGATATAAGAAATTCCTTATCTTCAGGATTTATCACCATAAAAATGCTATTTGCATTTAACAAACGTAATCATATCAGATGGCTACAAGTACCAACAAAACTAGCAATCATTCTAACCATTTGTTAAGTGGTACTCAAAATGTGCTCTACAGGTCAGTGCCAGACCACAAACTGTTATAAGGATTCAGCGAGATAATTCTACATCACTATGTAAAGCACCACACTGCTTTCTTCATCAACAAAGTCTTATTATGGAAAGGATGTCTGCTGACCTAGGCAGCAAGCACAGTGATAATTGTCAAGGTACTAGAATTGTCAAGGGAACTAGAAGAACTGAAAGAGAGTAGTGTATTTATTTTTCAAACTTCTTTAAAAAAAGGTGATAGAATCAAGACATAGAATAAAAAGGGGAGGATGAAAGAGGGATTCACCAGATATGCTCTTTAGAAATATGTTATTCATTGATAAGTGCAAGTAACATAAATGTTCAGAGGTCGCATCTATGTGTTTTTTCTTGATAAAATGAATATATACCCTTTTTTGTGTTGTCTTAGACGTTTTCATGAACTTGACTCAGTGATATCAACGTGAATGGGTAAAATTGAAAAGTGGTAATGCTCATATTTGTATCATTCACTTTTGTAGATACTGTGAATCAGTTACAAAATACAAAATGACCATTGCATAAAAAGATCATGTTTTTATTTAAATGTATTCAAATACTTTCTGCTCAAAATTTTGATTTTCACATAAGTCTATGACTTCATCAAATCTCCTGCCAAGAACAAATATAAAGTAATTGTTCTAAATCATGGCAGTTCATAAAATATGCTTACGAGTTCCACCTCTGATAACCCTTACAGAATGTAACATATTGATATATTACTAAAGAAAGACTTTATCACCTAGGCTGAAGATCAGCAAATTTTGTCTGTAAAGGCCAGATAGTAAACATTTTAGACTTTATAGATCATACAGTCTGTGTTGCTACTACTCAACTTTGTAATGAGCTATTATAATGAGCAAGCAGCGATAGACAATAAGGAAACAAATAGGCATGGCTATTTCCCAATAAAACTTTTTTTATGAACATGGAAATTTGAATTCCATATAATTTTCATATGCCACAAAATAACATTCTTCTTTTGATAGTTTTTCAGCCATTTAATAATGTAAAAGTCATGCTTAACTCCCAAGCTGTATAAAAACAGATGGCAGGCCAAATTGGCCTGCAGGCAGTAGTCTGCCCTGATCTAGACCAAAGGCATATAAAACATTAGCTATCCATTTCATTTTTTAAGAGATGGAATAAAGTGACAGAATAATTTATGGTTTCTTTTTTTTTTTTTTTTTTAAAGATTTTATTTATTTATTTCACAGAGGGAGAGAGATCACGAGGAGGCAGAGAGGCAGGCAGAGAGAGAGAGGGGGAAGCAGGCTCCCCACTGAGCAGGGAGCCCGATGCGGGCCTCGATCCCAGGACCCTGAGATCATGACCTGAGCCGAAAGCAGAGGCATTAACCCACTGAGCCACCCAGGCGCCCTAATTTATGGTTTCTAAGCAGAATGCAATCAATTATATCAATATAAAATAAATTAATTATATAGAAAAAATATACCAAAAACTCTTAATGACATCCCTTGCCAGAATAATTGGCAATTTTTCTAATATTGTGTAACAATAATGAAAACACCATAATGATCTCTAAGTTAGCATATATGTTTCTTTAAAATGTCAGTTAACTCAGCAATTCTATTCCTAGAGAAATGCCAAGAGCATTGAAAACATATGTAGACACAAAGGTCGTACACAAATGTTCACAGCAACATTACTCTTAATAACCAAAAAGTGAAAGAACCCAAATGTCCATCAACTGATGTATGGAAAAACAAAATGTGGTATATCCACACAGTGAAATATTATTTTGTCATGAAAAGGAGTGAAGTAGAGATGCATGCTACAACAGGAATGAACACTGAAAACATTATGCTAAGTGAAAGGAGTCAATCACAAAAGGCCACATATTATACAGTTCCATTCACAGGAAATGTCCAGAATAGGCAAGTTCATAGAAAATGGAAGTACATTAGTGATGCCAGAGACTCTGGGAAATGGAGGAAATGCAGAGTGACAGCTAATGAGTAGGAGATTTCCTTTTGGGCTGATGAAAAATATTTTTGAATCAGATAATAGGGACATTTGCATAATCTTGTGAATATACTAAAAACTACTAAATTGTACACTTTAAAGGTAAATGTTATGGCATATCGGTTATAACACATAATAAAAATTACAGTTAAAAAGAGTAAGAGAGATTAAACGATAAATGATGGTATTGAAGCTAAATTAGTAAATTCGATAGTGATGTATCAGTAAAAATAAGATAGCTATTTCATACAGAGTTTGTCTATGCACTTCAGTAACAAAATGTCTATCAACTCTGTAACAACAGATCAGGCAGATAAAGGTACTTGTCATTCAAAATTCGTAAAATTTTTCAAGTAAAAAGCTCTATTGCATAGATAATACACATATAAAATAAAATTCCTATTTACATGAATATACCTTCCTATTTACATGAATATCTGTCAATATTATTAGCAATATAGCTTAGATCCCCAATTTAATCTTACTCTACAGATTTTTAAATTGGGGTTTTTTTATAGTAATAATAATGGCTTTGATTCTCTGATTAGATGTTCCTACTTATTGAAGTCATTTGTACCCTCAAATATTGAAAAGATCTGTTCTATAACACTTACCTTTTGGCCGTCATGCTCAAAAGTAGAAAACCAAGGTTCGGCAGTTTCCATAAGCTGTGAGAACATCGCACTAAAAATTAGAAAAAAAATTCAGTGCTAACGTTAAACCCTCACTGAAGTAGAGATGGTATAAAAAATTAAAATAATATAAAGTTTTTGTACTTACTAGGCATCATGTTCCAGATACTCAGGGTTCAAAAGAGTTTTCATTTCCTCACTTAAAAAAAAGCAATACAAATAATCAAAATGTATAATTTTTTAGTTGAAGGGAATGTAGAAGTTGCTTTATTCTATACTCATAAGCCAACTTTCAAATAGTGTGCAAATGAAAAAAAAAATCATCCTTTCTAAAAAGCAATTCCATTAACAAATGAAATCTTTAATTCTATAAAGATCAAAAATAAATTAGGTGCGTTGTCTGTACCACAATGAAGTAACTATCTAATTACTCCAAATAACCACAACAAAATGTGACAATATATTCCTTGAATGTGCCTGATCTAGAATAAATTGATTACTCCACAATCTATCACTTGTCTTACAAAACAAAACAAAACACTTAACCAGTCAAATATATCCTATCAGAACATTATTTTCTTTCAATGGCCTCTATTTTTATTATATTTCAACATCCATTAATTAGTGACAGTACCTCTTTCAAATCTATTTTAGTGCTGCTTTTACCTTTCAATGGCTTGAAACTGCTAAAACAGCATGTCCAACTTATTTAAAAGACATTTTCAATCATCTATACTTTCCTGTGAAGTGTGTTGTACACACATGCTTTTAAAAAGATAAAACTGGCATGGAAACAGGACCCCAAGACTAACTTCATCCTTACCATACTTTAGAATAACTGAAGAAAAGGTAATTAAGATATGGTTACTCTAGTGAGATGCACAAACTTAGTATAATTAGAGAAACTCAAGAGAAACTAGAAAATACTAATCTATAATACAGTAAATGAAGGTTAATTTAACAAAGGCTCTAATTTATGCTCAGCAAAATGGATGGCTATATTTGACTAATAATTGTAGAGATAAATACATAACATGTTATGTGTTAATTTTTTATGTTCTGCACATAGAAGGGTTAACCTATGGAATACTTCAGATAAAGTTTTATCATCTCACAGTCTCTAGTCCCAAGATACTGTCTGGCTGCCTCTCTGGGCCCTCAGTTACTGCATCTAAAGTAGAAAATAAATTCTAACAATTTGCCTAAGTTAAATACAATTACTAAAGTTACTTGCTGTAAAGAATACATTAATGTATCTCAAAAACATGACATGTCATTTTTGTTTATTTACAGACTGAGGTTCATGACCTGAACTCAGTGAAACCTGGTAGGGAGAAAGGATCTCACAGACAAGGTTCTCATACAGTCGACAGTGAAAGAATGGGTCATTAGAGGATGGTATATATGAATATTATCCATCATTAGCACTTTGCCATCATAACAAAAATTTCCTCTTTTTGATCCGTTAGTTATATATCTTCCTTTGGTACAGGTCTAAGATTTTCAAAGACATTTATGATTCCAAATTTGTTCCACAGCTGAACCAGGACTACAACTACTAAGTGGAATTAACAATCAGCCACATGAAACACAACCAAATGTTTATAATTTACAAAAGTACTTCCAATGTAAAAGATTCTGAGGTTAAAATGATTACAGCAAGTCTGTAAAAACAGAAGGAGCTCAAATAAAAACTTGCCTTGGTTGGGCAGACTCACTGGCATGAAGAAAAGCTTGGTGGTCACAGTGGAGGATAAAGACTATGGGCGCTAACAGCTCGTGCATTCCCTGAAACATAACAGCAAGAGAAATGAGAGGGGGAGGATGCTGAGGGTCCACCAGTGGACAGAATAGGCTCAGTTAAATGCTTCTTCAACTGATCCTCACCACCACCATTTCCATATTTCATTGAAATGCATAAAATGAAAAGCTACAAAATGAGATCTTATTTACTTTTAGAATTTGATTCCAATTCAACCACAGTACAAATTCTTCTTTAAAACATGGAGAGCAGTTCTCTTTTAAATGACACAACAAACAATAAATTGGCATGGTAGACAACCTTGCACCTGTCAGTTGCTTCACGATCTGTACTCATAAATATGAATTTCATTTATGCAAATTATAATCATGAGCTACAGTGTAAAGATCTGCAGTAAGAAGGGCAACTAAGAACTGTAGACCTAAGGAAATTACATCCAATGTTTTCATTATATAATGGCTCAAAATTAGGATGTCTGTAGATTTAGGAAGAGCTGAAGTCAGCTAGCTGGAAATGTTGGATAATAAAAGAAACAATCTTTAGCAGGTATAACAGCAAACAAAGTTTTCAAAGTATGATTTTCAACATGTTTAATCTGAAAACTACCATAATTTTTTCCTATCTACTTCAACTATAAGGTTACTGTTCAATTTATTTAGTGAATTCACCAATTATATTTTCTTTTTCCTTATGTTGGTGCTCACCTGTGGATTACATGCATAGGCACAGAAATAAAAAAGTACATTGGTTACTAAGGTGTCTCTAAAAGAATACTATAAATCATTATTTATCCATAATTGTAGAGAATAAGGTATTCCACATTAGTAATCTGCCTTGTTAACTATAAGATTTTTCCCCCCTTAAGCATCAAAAAACATGTTTTAGCAAGTTAAAAATAGATTATAATCTTTTCTGCCTCTTAAAGTAAATTACATTTTCCTTTTGATTAATAACTAGGGATGATCTTTAATTTAAAAAATAAGACAAAACACCACCTTAATAAGAAATAAAAATAAAATATGGAAGCAAAGAAAAGAGAGAGTTTCACAGGTGGAAGTAGTGACTTCCCATGATGGAAGGGCAGTCACACAACTTTCTGTACATTCTGGAAGTACCATGCCATTCTTAAAAGCCGGTGATCATCACAAAATAATATCAAAGTAAACTCTATCAGAGTTCATTTGTAAGTTATCACTAGACTTGAATTAGGACTGAGGTTTATACAAAATAATTTGTGACACACTGACAACTTTCTGGTAATTAAGACAAATTACCACACACCACTTCAATCTTTCTAAATAACCATTTCCTTACTAAACAAACCTTGAGAGGACTATTTGAGGAACATGGTAGAGACACAGAAAAAATGGAATTAAGTGCTAAGTATGCTTTAAAATCATCACGAGGTATTTATTCTCCTGGAATAACCTCAAATTATTCCAAAAACCAAGTGCCATAATTTAATGATCAAAGTAACAGCAACTTGCTGTAAGAATTACTATAAATACAGAAAAGAAAAAAAAAGACAAGGAGAAAGGAAGGAATAATGGAAGGAAGGATAGACAGACTGACCAAAAGAAAGAAAGAAAAATTAAAAACTACGGTAGATATCTTTATGGTAATCTTTTTGCCTGTTTCTGTGATTTCCTTAGGATAAGGTCCCTAGAAGCAGAATTTCTGGGTGAATGAGTAAAGAAATTGGTTAAAGTTTCTGATATATACAATTAAGCTGCCCTTCAGAAAGAATTCCCTCACTTTAGGGCATAAAAATCGTCACTTCACACATCTTAAATTGTAGTGTTTTGTTTTGTTTTTGTTTTTGTTTTTAATCCTATAAAACTTCATAGTCAAATGGTTATTTTACCCTATTTAAATGCTAGTGAGACTGACAAAAAATTTTATTGGCCATTATTATTTAATGAATTGCCCATTTTCTCCGAATGAAGTGTTCCCTTTTTCCTGATAATTTGTTACAGTTCTTCACCAATTCAGGATATTAACCTGCAGTCATTTTTGTTACACCTTCCCACATTTATCATTTGTCTTTTAATTGTGATGATATCTCATGTCATCATGAAGCTCTCTACTTTAAAACTATCAGATCAATACATCATCCTTCGTGGCTTCTTGTTTTATTTTCATGCCTGAAAAGGCCTTCCTTACATGAGGGTTAGGTGAGTACCTAGTTTTCTTTATTACAGCTAATTCTTTATCGATCTGGCCTTTAGTTTTGTCCTTAAGAATAAGCTTCTATTTTTCTCTGCAAAAGAGTTCAACTGATTATTGACTAACCCATCTTCTCCGCAGAGTTTTGAGATGTTGTCTTTACCATATGACTGAATAGTGCTCGTTTTTTCTTGGCTTTTATTGGTATTCCATTGGTTTGTACATTCTTTTTTTCTAGTTAATTAATTAATTAACTTCTTATTATGTTACCTTAGTCACCATACAGTACATCATTAGTTTTTGATGTAGTGTTCCATGATTCACTGGTTGTGTATAACACCCAGTGCTCCATGCAATACGTGGTTTGTACATTCTTAACAAGAACTTTACTACTTTAATGACTTGAACTATAAAATATTCTATTCTGCCATATTTTCTGTTCTTTTTCTCAAAATTATCTTGCCTGTTCTAATTTAATTAGAAGGTAAACATCAGTATCATTTAAATAAAATGCTAAACAAAACACTGCAATTTTATTGGCATTGCATTAAAGTTAACTTGAAGAAAATAGCTATTTTAAGGAACAGATTTTCTAACCCAAAACTTTGTAAACTTCTAAGTATTTTACTAGGGTTTTGTTGTTGCTGATAGTGGCAGTGATCTTCTGATTGGGTCTTTTCCCCCTCTATGTGATTTCTAGCTAAATGGCTGCTTTAATAAGAATGAGTTCTTGCCTAAGTGCATCTTCCCAACCTCTAAATTTTCTCTTCCCTCTAGTTTCTGCAATACTATTCTCTCCAGATTCTCCGTTTGCTCATGCATCATTCACCTCCCAGTTCCTATGTCAAAAATTATTAACTACCTATGATAATGCTGAGAACACAAGAGTGAATGAAGTGGGCAAGTTTCTACCCATTATGGAGTGTGCAGTCTAGAGAGCAAGACACACAATAGTAAAAGCACGGAAGTGACTATACAATTAGAAACTGTGATAAGTGATGTCTATGTGTAGATAAAAAAATCCAGTTCCTACTATAGGCTCAGCACATAGAGGGTACTCACTGCATGGTGACTGACTGATTAAATATCTCTCTCTCCATATAGCAATGTATTGGCAAATATTGAACTAAAATATGAAAAATGAAATAGAGTAACATTAAATCATATTTCAAATCAATAAATAAGGGTGCTCTTTGTATAACGGAAATTAAGAGTCCCCTGAATATCATTAAGACAACCTTTTACAAATTCATTGTTGACTTCCAACTAAACTGGAGACATTTTCTCAATTAGACTTGGAAGAAATTGTTAGTTTTACTCTTAATTCTAGACTAGTAAAACCTGATTAATAATTACGAAGTAATTATTAAGTGTACGAACATCTTTACAGGAAAAGAGAACTATTTGGAAAGAATAATCATAAATTCAATATGCTGTAAATTCAACAAAGCAAAATAAAATAGATTGCCAGTATACTTATTGGTTCCCAAAATGTGTATTTTGCTTTCATCTATACCATCAGCATTTCTGCTTGCTTAAAGCCTTTATCCCTGCTGGATCGTTAGTAGTCACTGCACTCCAAACTCATGCCAGTTGAAAATAAAGGTAACAAAGTTTTCTTCATCAACAGCCTGTAGGCTCACAAAATTGAACCTGTTCTTTTATCTGCCTGTGTTCATTTAGCCCACCAAGCAGTCTTTATTAAAGCTGAGGCATCAGGCAGTCAAAGTTCATTAATACCATTTATATAATCTCTGCAGTTTCAATTAACTCAGCAAGACATTCTACTACATGATAACAGTCTCATTAATTCAATAAAATCCCATAACTATTAACAATATGGTCGATGTTAAACGGGGTGTCACCTAGTACAAAATAATAGCTTTAGCAGCTTGTGATGAAACTCAAGGTTTTTTTTCTTAAATTTGATCTGGCTAAATATTCAGTCCTTCTTTAGCAAGGTATTATTTCTATGTAAAGAATCTATAGGATTTTAAACATGTAGAGGGAGTAATTAAGACTTATAAAGGGACTCCCAAGAGTAAGTTAATGATACTTTCTTATTCAGTAACTGACTTTGTCTAAATTATCAAGAATCTGACCTTCCCTATTCTTGTCTAGTCTTCCTTACAAATGCAGTGGACCACACACATCACAAATGTTTGAGTCCACTTATTATATTTTTGTTCCTTGTCTGTGGAATTTGTTTCCATTATTATAACACTTCCTTAATCGACTTTTTTCTTTCTCTAAAGAAAAATGGGAAATAGGGGCGCCTGGGTGGCTCAGTGGGTTAAAGCCTCTGCCTTCGGCTCCGGTCATGATCTCAGGGTCCTGGGATTGAGCTCCACATTGGCCTCCCTGCTGAGCAGGGAGCCTGCTTCCTCCTCTCTCTCTGCCTGCCTCTCTGCCTACTTGTGCTCTCTGTCTCTCTGTCAAATAAATAAATAAAATCTTAAAAAAAAATAAAAATGGGAAATAAATGTATAACTTGGGATAATTTTATTCTGACTTGGTTTGCTATCATCAAATCTTTTACTGTGAAGTATTTTCAAATATTGGAAAGAAGAAAGGGCACAACGAAGAGATAAGCTTGATGACAAAAGCCAACACAATAAGGAGAGAACAGAAAAACAGAAAGGAGTCTGAACTGCTGAACTAACTAATGCTGCAGAACCATTTTGCCCCTAGACTTCTTGCAAAGTGTGTTAACAACATCCTTCAAGTTTAAGTCATTCTGAATGGGATTTTCTGTTATTTGCTTCCAAAAAGTCCTATACTGATATTTATTTTCCCCCAGTCTTCTTTTTGGTTTGTTTGTTTTTTGTCTTTGAACTTTGTACCTGACTTCTGGAGAGTCTATCTTGCTTGCAAAGGTCTTTCCAACCCTGTGATTATAAACAATTCCCCTAAATTTTTTCCAGTATTTCATTTAAAAATTTGAGTTTTTATATTTATATATTTAGGCCACCTGGAATTTATTCTCCAATAACGGTATAATTTAATCTTTTTTCTAGATGGAAAGTTAAACATGGCAAGTCAATATCCTTTTCCCATTAAAGGAAAATATCCTGTCTTATCATATTAAGAATTTATATATAACTGGATCTGTTCTTAGTTTGTTCCACTGATCCATGTTGATTCCCACACTAATGTCATATTAGCTCTATCACAGAATGTTTACAGAAGTTTTCATATCTCCCTTTGCCATTCTCCCCTTGCCATACATTCTGTAGCAACTTTAATGTATAATGATAATAATAATAATAGTAATAATGATAATAATAGTAATAACCACCATAAATACCAACAAGAACCCTTAGTGATCACTATGTGTTTTAACTCTACAAAGTCAACACTGTTACTGCCCTCATCTTACTGACAATAAAACTAAGATTTAAAAAATTTAATTGTCCAGTATTATGTAGCTAGCAAATGCTTGAACTGAGATTTAAATAACAGATTTAGGCCCAAACCCAGTGCTCTTAACCCCTAAGCTGTATTATCTCCAATAAAATTATGGTAAAGCTTTTTGGCACTAAGCTTAAAATGACTATGTCCAGTTTTTAAAAAGTGCATCTCTCTCTCAGGCTATCACTGGAATAATACATTTATATGTTAATTTGGGAAGAAGTAATATTTTTATTTAATGCCTTCCCATCTACAAATGTACTATCACTTTTCTATTTATTCAACTCTTGCTTTACGTTCTTCAATAATATTTATAGTTTCCTTCACATATCTTTTGCACCTATATTATTACATTTATTTCAAGGCATTTTAAAGTTTTGGTTGCCAATATAAATGGGATATATTTTTTCCATCTTCCATTCTAAAAGGTGATTATCACCATGTAATTAATATGAAGGCATATTACTAATACTATAAAATTAGTTCCCTTGGGTATTCTATATACAGAATAACAAATACATTATTTAGGACAACTGGAATATGACTTGGTTTATTATTTTTATTTTTTTAAATTTTATTTAAGTTCAATGAATTAACATAGTGTATTATTAGTTTCAGAGGTAGAGTTCAGTGATTCATCAGTGGTTTATTATCTTTAAACTGATCAAGCATATTTCAAAGTAAATACATTGCTCTAGGGGTCCCTGGGTGGCTCAGTCAGAGGACTGTGACTCTTGATCCCAGGGTTGTGAGTTGGAGCCCCATGCTGAGTGTACAGATTACTTAAATAAACTTAAAAAAATAAAAATAATATACATTGTTCTAGCCAAACATGTGTTGTCTGTTACATTACACTGAAGTTAGATGGATATCAGTTGGACATACACTGTAACTTTTGATCATTAGATATTTTATTAATTTGGCTTAAATTCTATACATTTTGAGAAATACATAAAAATATCCAACTTTTCTCCCTCTCCCACTCCCCCTGTTTATGTGTTCCCTCTCTCGCTTTGTCTTTGTCAAATAAATAAATGAAATCTTTAAAAAAAAAAATCCAACTTCTGTATTTTTATTGGAACACCAAAAGCTTAAGTAGATAGATACTTCTTTATATATTTAATAAATAATTTACACTTCAGTGAGAGCAAAACATAATCCAACAATCTTAATCTTCTTTCCTTTAGTAATGGGATGAATAGCTGAATAACAAAGAATATCATAAATTTCAAAAAATTTAGAGGATCTCTCTGAAGTTATAGTACCAGTAAATCTTAAAAGAGTAGAAGGACACTTATTTTTTACACGGCATGTCACATATTTATAACTGCTGTATTTAGAAACAATATTTATACATACAACTCTGAAAAGTTTTATTACTAGATTGGCTTCAAGGATGCTGTTTATAAACAAACTCCCAAAAGTTGAAAGAAAAGATTGAACGCCTTATAGAAGACAATTTGGTGGAATGTCTTATAATAAGGAAGAAGCATATGTGCTTCATGAGCTTACTTTTCTCACCATGCAGCTGACAAGCAGCTCTTTGATTGCTTTACTATTATGATACAACTTTGGATACAATAAAGGCTACATTATTGCTCTATCATTTGTCAAGCTGTATAGAAAATTTTGAGTCAATGGATGCCACCTGTACGATATTTTCATTACCTGTTTATAAAGCAACTGCTCATTTTCTCTAGCATAACAGAAAAGAACATCTGTAAGAATTTTTCTCACATTTTCTTGTTGGAAAAACTGCATTTCAGGAAACCTGAAGAAAGAAAACACAGGATTAAAACTGACTAGCAGAATTCTAAGAATTACCCTCAAACTCTCATGTTAAAGAAGTGTCAAAGGCTACTTTAAGGTGTTAGTACAAGTGTGTATTTGCCATGCAACTAGCTTATGCCACTGGTGGGACTGATAGGTTAAGGAAGAAAGGTGAGAAAAGGGAAATTATTCTATCACGGGGAAATGTCACCTTTCAAACCTAAATATTTCAAATGTCTCCATATGTTTAAAGTCCTCACACAGTGGAAATGACAGTTCTTGAGCAAAATGAATCATAGCCTATATAGTTGGGGAGTAGGATTACTTTGTTTTAGCCCATTTGGTTTTTAGGACTAGAATGTAATTTTGGATGCACCAGCTTTTTGAAGAAATCATTATCTTTTTTTTAATGCCAGTATCAGGATTTAAATTATTATACATGACCACACTGTTAGTTTTGTCTGATTAAAATGTAGACTTCAAATGGAACAAGTTAGTCAGTATTGCTTAAATGCTCTCCGGATCAAAAATTCTACCAGGTGCTTTGAGGTAATATGATACAGAAAAAGGGCACAGTATTCACTTGAAAGGTGATTACATAATTGTTTTTTTAGTTGTTTTTTTTTAAAGATTTTATTTATTTATTTGACAGAGAGATAGAGCCAGAGAGCACAAGAGGGGCAATGGCAGAGGGAGAGGGAGAAGGAGGCTTCCTGCCGAACAGAGAGCCCGACATGGGGCTCAATCCCTAAGGCCCTGAGATCATGACCCGAGCTGAAGGCAGACACTACATAGTTGTTTCTAATGAAAGAATATACAATTCTAACAATCCAAAGAACAAATACATAGCAATCTAACACACAGTGAGTACATAAGGGAAGAAGGAATGTCACCTAGAAGTTAACCGTTATATAGTAGGTTCAATCACAAAGGGTTTGAACAAGAATTTTTAGGAGAGGAGGAAGGTGGCGTATCAGCAGTAAAGATAAACCAAACCAGAAGGAGAGATGAAGGCACAGAAGGCAATGAGTACTGAGAAAGGGAATTCCTTCCATGAGGTACTACTGCCAGTCCAGAGCAGGATGACGAGACAGGAGAAAAGGTGGGGCAGGTCTGGAAAGAGCTCTGAATTGCTAAATCTACAAATGAAGAAAAACCAACCAAGTGACTGCATTTTTGAATAGGTAAGTAACAAAGAAAATAATATTTAAGCAACTCTAAGTGGGAATAAGCCTTGAAAGAGGAGAGATTACAGGAACAAGAGGGCATTATGATGAAGTGAATGGAAAAAAAAAATCACAAACCTGAGAAGAAAAGCCTGTGTTCAAATTCATGCTGCATAATTACTAGCTACATAATCCTGAGTAAGTGACTGCTTAAATTCCTCACCTATTAAGTGGAGAGAATACTACTGATCTTGTCATCAAGATGAGATCATGTTAAAGCACCAAGAACAGTGCCTGGCAAGAAGTAAATGTGTAGGAACAGAGGTCATTACTAGCCGTTGAGTATTGGTACTTTAGTGGATAAAGAGTGAACTAGGTGGCTTTGGGGAACTAGAAAATTAGTGGAGATGAGAGAAGTTGAAGAGGAAGAATACCTAAAGCATGGAAGGACAGCGCATTATCAAAACAGAGAAATATTCCTTAATGAGTATTTTAAAGAGCAAAAATGGCTGTTTTACTTCATATTGTAATGGCTAACTTCCTTGTTCTGGAGACTTCAGCTGTTTTGTGCTTCATTTTGATTCCTGTCTTGCTCCCTGTGAGAGCTACGACTTTCTTCCCAGTCTAGGCTGGTTCCTGGGTTAACTATGCTAGTGGTTTGTGAAGCATCTCATTTCTAGTCCTAATTTTTATAGTAAGTTACAGCCTGTTTTTATCTTCATCTTTTCATATGACTTTTGCTTGAAATTCCCTTGGATGTGCAATTGTCCCCAAAGACATATATTTGGTTTTGTCTCTAGCAGAAAGGAGACCACTTTCTTGGATGCAGTAATAAACAATCCATGCATCCGAGCAAGACGACCTCACATCTCTGCGTGAATCTTAACCTGATGACCCCTCCAGACAGTCTCTACTCAGGCAAGGGAGCGGGAGTAGGCATAAGTGACCTTAGCTCCCAAAGAAGAGAAAAACTAACCTGAAAGTAGATTCAGAGCAAGAACACTGTATCATAGAAGCCAAAGGTGTTCCAGAAAGATATCAAATGCACTGAAACAAGGGAAGAAACACAATTGCTTTTTAAATGACTTCTTTGGGACAAAAGAAAGTTGATAAAGCCCTTAGAAAGTCAAATATCCCAAACTAATCAGGATGAAAGGTTAGTAGTTAAATTGCTAAAAAGAAATTTCTTGGGAAAATTTAGTCACTAAGGTAAAAATAGATTAATCCTTCTGAGAAGTGGAATTGTTCCTCCTTCTTTCTCATTAGATGACTTAAATCTAGCCTTGTCTTTTTTTTAATTGAGGTATAATTGGCATACATTATATTAGTTTCAGGTGTAAAACATAATGATATGATATTTGTATACACTGCGAAATGATCACCACAATAAGTCTAGTTACCATCCTCGCCATGTCTTTAAGTAGGTTTCCTGCCCCATAATTTAGATCACATGGTTTAATTGATTTTGCACATCCCCTCCATTAACTATTCTTTGAAAATTTTCCATGCACACCGGCACAACCAAATTTTGTGTAGCTGATGCAATCTGAACTGATTATGCAAGGAAGTACTAAAAACTGCAACATCCACTTTGTAACAAATACCCATGAACTATATAGTAAGAGTTTAATACCTAACTACTAAAAATGTAAATTATATTACATACCAATTCATAGTTTCATTTAAATGCATACTAACCACTTGCAAGATTAAAAACAAGAGAGCTACAAGAATTAAATTGCAGGTAGATAATTTAAATTACCCACTTTTAGCAAATACCCAATCAACTAAAAATGTGTATTAGGCAGACACAGCATATCTACGCAACAGCACACTATCTATGACACTACTCTACAACCCTAAAGTGCCAATTTATGAAGTTTCATGATACCCTCTTTTTTAGAAAAGTATGACTTACTCTCTAAATTCTGATGGTTTCATAGCATCAAATAAATAAGGTAGAAATATATAGAAAAGTTTTTCAAAAGGTATAAAAGTTTAGAAGTTGGAAAAAGAATTCACATTCAGAGAAGTTTTAAGCTGAAAAAGTCTTTGGAGATTATGCAGTCAAGTCAGAAGGTCACAGGTAAGGATTGTGAAGCAGAGAGATGAATACCTGCCCCCACACATCTGGGTGGTTAGGGCAGCAGTACTTCCCCAATGCTTCATTCATCAATTAGAAGTGAGTCACATATACACATCTAGGTAAAATTCTATGAGTTCAGAGTTACTAAGAAGAACCTAGGTCATAAGGTTGATGAATACACCTGAATAATAACATATTTCCCACAACAAATACTTGATTGTCTTATTGTTAGGCTTCAAACCAGAAGATGTACCATCTATAGGAATCAGAAATAAGGGGAAAAAGTACAGTGAGTAGTTTTTCTAGGAATTGTAAGAATCAGTTTGGGTTTTTAAAAAAGATTTTATTTATTTACTTAGTTGAGAAAGAGGTGGGAGGAAAGCAGGAGAAGCGGAGGGAGAGGGATAAGGAGATTCCATGCAAGCACAGAGCTGGATGAGGGGCCCGATCGGGGGCCCTCCAGAACACTGAGATCACGACCTGAACTGAAACCAAGAGTCTGACGCTCAACTGACTGAGTCACCCAGACCCCCCAGTAATATTCAGTTTTTAATGATATGTTTTAAGTTTCAAAACAGCTTCCCTGCCACCCATTACATGTCTATGCTTTTTTTTCTTTTTTTTCTTTTTTAAACCCCAGGCCATCTGGTATTGATTCAGGATAGGTAAAGTAATTTGAACACCATGGGGCAAATCTACTTTTGAAACAATAATGAAAATCACAGAATACAGACCCAAGTGGGATTCAACAATTGTTACGATTTAGAAAATCAATAGTGACTCTACATTTTCATTAAAAAAAAGAAAGAAAGAAACGGTAGTAACTTCTATAAAGATGAGGTGGAGAAAAAAACGAGTTAAAACTGTGTTAAGTTTATGATTAATTCAAACCAAATATCTGATAGATAGAAGGGAACAAAATCCACACCAAATGGGCCTAAAGATAAATTTAGCTATTATCAGAAAATGGAAGTCCAAGAGAAGTAATTTCTGCATTTGGCTAGAAAATGAACATGGTAAATAAGTGAGACTGAAACTGACATAAATAAAAACCAAAGAGAAAGTAATATTTAAGTACTCCACGATGAAATTTAGACAATACAGTCTAAGGTTTTTCTTTTTCCTCTTCTATCTATCTATCTATCTATCATCTATCTATCTATCTATCTATCTATCTATCTATCTATCTATCTATCTATCTATTTTTACTGTATCCTAGACTTCTTTATTTAAGAACAAAGTGATGAGTGATGTAGGGATTAAAAACAAGAGCATCCTTGAACTTTACCTTCCCTCCAACCAGTTCCCCCCAAAACTCCCTGCCCCCACACCCTTTATGTTCCCAAATCTGTTCTCAGTGAATAAAGAACTTAATCCCAGAGCCCATGTACAAACCCCAGGTTCTCTTTCCCTAGCCCTCCCCCTCCTTTTACCCCCCATTCCTGGGAAAGGCAGGCACCTCAGTTTGAATGCATAGGAGAGCCCAGAGTGGTGACAGACACAGAAAGAAAGGCCTTGTCATCAGGGAAAGGGACTGAGTGAAGAGAGGGTCCCTATAACCTGGGGTACCAAAAGGGGGTCCTGGTGCCAGAGGAAAGTATACTGGTGCCCCTGAGGACTCAAAATCCTCTCCTTGCAAATAGTCATTGCTTGGTCATCTGTCCTTTTGGCAACCAGTGCAGAACCACACTCGGACCACAGGTTTCTCAAGGCCAGCATCGCAGGCACACGTTCTCCTGGTTGACTCTTGCCGGTTTCTCCAGACTTTTTCGCTTTCTCTTTCAGGCCTGCACAAGGGTCTCTGCTTTGCAGATCTCCTGTAGATTTTCATTGTTGTCAGCTTCCTGTACCCACTTGGGCAGCAGGGGCTGCAGCGTACACATTACTGACACTGAACTGCAGCGCCTCAAAATGACAGATGGTCCTTTGGCTAAACACCTTCCCAAAGAGAACCCCCAGGGTTTCCCTGAGTCTAAGTCTGCCTGAGTATATTCCAGGGTGATCCTCTTCTGCTCCAAAAGCTTGACTAATTGTTCCAGGTCTTTCTGCAGAGCTTTGATGTCCCAGGATTCCTTGGGGGTTTACTCCAGTTTCTCCTTTTCCAGCATCACAGTACCAGGTGGAGCAGTGCAGGGCTGGGGGGAGACCCCCTCAGAGTTGTTCTCCACCACAGCTCCCCACTCACCCTCCACCTGAGAAGTCTTCAGGCAGCCTTGGGGCACCAGCCCCACTCCAACCTGAGGTCCGCAGTATGTCACCCCCCTACAGAACTCATATTGTGGGTTGGGGCAGGATGGGCACAGGGAATTCCCCCACACCTCATTGCCTGGCCCAACCCCCAGCCCAATTCCTGACCTGCCAGGAGGGGCTTGGAAGATCAGCAAGGTCCTAGCGTCAACCCAGCAGGGCTCTGGTCCTCCCAGCAAGATGTCGGAAGCCAGGTGTCTTGCCATGGGGTTAGAATAGCACCCCAAACTGGGGACCTGCAAAAATGAGGGCTCTCCAAGGGACTCTAAGATTCTTCTTGATTTTCTTGATGGAAAAAAAAAAGTAGTATTTCAGTTCTAATTTAACAGATCAGTATTTAAAATACAGCAGTTTCTTAAGATGTGTGAAGGAACTTATAATCAGACAAATTTTACATATCGCAAATTAATACCAAGAGATATAAAACTTTGGTGTGTGAGTTTTGTTCTGCATCTTGAAATAACCCAAAATTCATAGGCATTATAGCTTTCATCATAAGACTTAAAAAAAAAACTTTCATTATGGAAAATTCAAACATTTCTAAAGAATAGAGATAGTAGACTCAATATATCCATCAGCCAACTTCATTGCCAATTGGTTCTTGTTTCATATATAATCCTCCCTTAATTCTGCATTTTGAAACAAATTTGGGATGTCACATCTATAAATATTGCAATACGTACCTCTAAAAGGACTCTAAAAACATAACCATCTACCATTCTAACACTATGACTAATAAAATAATCCATTAATTAAATCAAATATCCAGGCAATGTTCAAATTTCCCTAATTTTTTTCAGTTTGTCCAAGATCCAAGAAATGTCCATACACTACAATCTGTTGATACATCTCTTATGATTAATTCTTCCCCTCTTTTCTCCTCCCTGTCCCCCTCTCTCTTTCTTTCTCTTTCTCTCTCTCTCTCTCTCTCTCTGCAATGCGTTTGTTAAAGAAGCCAGGTTATTTATTGTGTCGAAACGTCCCACATTCTGAGTTTTTCTTATCGTTCCTCTATTTTGTTATTTAAAACATTCCTCCTGCTATACATCTTATAAACTGGAGGTAAAGTCTAGAGACTTCATCAAATTCAAACTGGACACATTCTTGGAACTCAGATACCATGCTGCTAGGCAGTCAAGCAGCTACAGGGGAGGGCCACAGGGGGTGTTCTAGTCACAGCTGCAGAGAAGGTCTCCACTCTCCACTCAGAGCCAACTCCAATGGCCAGACATGGGAATAAACAAGGCTTCACATGATTCCAGCCCCCAACCTTCAAGCAAGCTTGGGCAACATCACATGGAATCGAGAGAAACTGTCCGGCTCAGTCCTGCCCTGGTTGTACATTGATCAACAAAATAAATGCTGTTGTTTTACGCTTTGGGGTGGTTTACGATGCAGCACTAGGTAACTGTTACAGCTGGTACTGCGTACTTCTATCAAGATGCATGTGTTAGCTTATTTATTTTTATGATGCTAGCAACCATTGATGATCATTGCCTAGATCTATTAATTCATTAGAGGTTGCAAATAGTAAAATTCTATCATTTTATCTTCACAATGTAAAACATATATAATAAAAAATTTCCCTTCATCAATTTTTACTTATCCTGAAGTAAGGCCAGCATAATTTTGAAAAATCTTGTTGACTTCCATTATATTTGTTCATGGATACTTGTTGTCCATGGGGGACAGGGAGGAGAAAAGAGGGGAAGAATTAATCATAAGAGATGTATCAACAGATTGTAGTGTATGGACATTTCTTGGATCTTGGACAAACTGAAAAAAATTAGGGAAATTTGAACATTGCCTGGATATTTGATTTAATTAATGGATTATTTTATTAGTCATAGTGTTAGAATGGTAGATGGTTATGTTTTTAGAGTCCTTTTAGAGGTACGTATTGCAATATTTATAGACATCTAAATGAAAGACAGAGTGGCCACTAATTCTGTCCCAAAAGTAGTTTACAACAACCAGACTATTCTACGTGCCTTTTGGAGTATCTTCCCATGTGACTGCAGTATAGGGGAATGAATCAGGAAGTAAGGGATGGAGAACAACCACACAACAACTTTAGAGCCCCAACAGCCAGGAACCCAGGTGCCTGATATAAGTTAAATGGAAAGATATTCAACAGGGCAGTGGTCTGTGATAATACAGACAATAAAGAGAGGCCAGGCAAATTTCTGGGCCATCTCTAATGAAGAGTTCCTCAGACAACAAAGAGAAAAAAAAAAAATTCCTAAGCAAAAAAAGGGTTAAGAAAAGAGTGAAATGATAAAGGGCTTTGTCACTGCATTATAGTACATAATTAGGTAATTAGAAGTATTAAAACAGACAAAGCATTGGGCCCAGATGAATTACTGAAGATGCAAGTATTCAATAAGATGCCCCAGAGGGATAAATAAAGCCCTTGGTGAAGTTTTATAATCATGCAGTAGGACAGAGAAGCACAGAAGGACTTGTAGGAACAATAACTGATGTTATGCCCATACTTCAAAAACAGAATTTCAAAATAAGCATTCATCCAAAATTTAAAATGAGCTGATGGAAACTCCCTAGAATACTATTAAACACCAAAATAATGTAATACCTTCTTCTGGTTTATTATTTTATCAAAGAAAAAGTGGAAAATCAAGCAAAAACCATCAAGAGAAGCAATTTCATACAGAATGAAAGCAGGCAGACTTTTTCTTCTTGTGCTCCCTGTTTTGGTTGATTTCACCACTGTCCCTATTCAACCAAATCTGCTTTCTCGTCTTTGCAGGCACACAGCTGGATTTAATTTCTCAGCTTCTTTCTCAGTGAGCTGTAAATGTGACCGAGTGCTAGCCAATGAAATGAGAGTGGAAGTGATGTATGACCACAAAATTCAACCCCCTCCTCCACTTCCGTTGAGTCCCATACACATTTCTCCTTCCAGCTGGATAGAAGAGAAAAGGTCATCCGGGAGGCTTGGGAAGCTACCTGTGGACTGTGGTGGTTTTAAAAATACACGTGCAAATTCTTTAGAATATTCTCCTTTCTTGGATTGCTTGCTCTGGGGGTAGTCTTCTCTGGAGAAAGACATGTAAGCAGCCCCATAAAGAGATGCACATGGAGAGGAACCAATATGGATCCTCCAGCCCTAGTCAAGCCTCCAGATGACTGCAGCTCCAGTTGATATCTGACTGCAATCTCATGAGACTGCTAAGCCAGAACCTTCTGGCTAAGCTGCTCTCCAACTGCTGATATGCAGCAACTATGAAATAAATGATTATTGTTCCAAGTCACTAGGTTTTGGTCAACTTATTATGCAGCTACAGATAACGAATACAGGTTTAGCTACCTGAATCTGGGGTGTTATTAAAAAACCATAAAATACATGGTAGGTGTGTTTATGGGACTGGCAAGAAGCTGGAAGGACCCTGTATACAGCACCAGTGAAGTATTAATGGATATGAAAAAGGCTGCTGGCAAAAGACAGATCATGAGGAGGCAGCCAGTGAGGGTTTAAATGAAAATAAGGAAAACATTATAGGAAAAATGGAGGAAGAAGCTTCCTTATAACATAGCGGCAACATGGCAGCCTCTAGTTATACAGAAAATAGAAAACGTACCATGTAAGCTGGGTGACCTACCTAACGAGCTATCCAGGCAGAGTGCTGAAGGTGCTGCCTGAGTTATACTTGTACTTATAGTAGGTTGAAAGAGGACAGAAGCAAAAGGAAGAACTGCTAAATGTAAAGGCTCTAGGACTTTGAAAATAAAACTTATTATTCTCAGCCTTTCTATTCAGCAAATGATGCTAACATTACGACACTGCTTGTGGGCAAACATCAAATCTAAAACACAGTTAAAAAAAAAAAAAAAAAGGTCTAAAGATGAAACCAAGGGAGTGAGTGCAAAATCTTTTGTTAAGATCTCAGAAAGCTCTAAAATGGTGCCACAGAGAACCCTGTGTCAGACAAGATGCCCTGATGCCCTGTGACGATTGAAGACCACGCCTCACAGAGCCTTTAGTAGTCAGAGGTCAGGGATGGCACTGCACAGTCTACACGGCACATGACAGCCTCGCCCAACAAAGAATGGGTCCAACATGTCAATGCTCCCAGGTTGAGAAACTCTGCATTACAGTATATCAGCCTAGAGGGCACAAACCATATTTATTTCATCTCTTTCTGAGTAAGACTTAAAATAACTCACCGATGTTTCCATCTCCTGTTCGCTCCACAGAGTGCTCTGCATACAAAAGTTATTATTCACTTAATATTTCTTGAACTGAGAAAGTGTTAAATCTAGGCAAACAACATTAACATAAAATATTACAGAGTTGTGGAAAGACTAGGAGTCCCAGGCATTATTTCCACTTTGGCCATTAACAAATTATATTTTCTTTTCATATTCTTTTTTAGTTTCAACTTTCCAGGTTTGCAAAATAAAGAGATTTAATTAGATGACTACAAATAACACGAATGTCTGTTATGGTTGCCAGATACAAGAACTAAGCACTCAAGAAAATCTAGGAGAGAGAAAAGACATTTTACAGATGTATTAAAAGGAGATAATTATAATAAAATGTACATGATATACAAAAGAGTAAAACAGGCACTATTTTCTTCATCAGGACCTTCAACTTCCAGGACAGTAGCTAGCACATAGTAATTTCTCAAGTAGTATTTGTTGGATGAGTGAATAAATCCACAAACCTACATACAAGCCAATGAAAAATAAAAGTGAAATCTATGGACTCAGGGACTGAAGGTGGGAAGGTGAAGCAGGAGAAAGGCTGGGCAGAGTTCTGCTGTCATTGTCTTTCCAATTAATAAAGAAAAGAACAATACAGTTTTCACAGGCCACAAACTGAAGGTGAACACCGATTTTTAAAAAGTTAAAAAAAAAAAAAGTAGAAATCTGTTATGATGACAACAGGTAGAATCTAGCCCAAGAGGCTAGCAGAAAATCTCCAAGAGGGTAACATGGAAGGTGGGAGTTTGAAATCACCTTACAAGGGAGATGATGAAGCACAGCGTTATGATGACAGGAAACAGCAAAGAATGCATAATGGAGAAATGGCAGATGGGGGTGGAGTTTCAGGAGATGGGATGTGTCACCGTCTAATAGACATTTTCATCAAAGCTTCTGTCTAGTTCTCCAACATCCTGAGTTACACAGTAAGCCCTCGACCCCACTGCATCCCTGCTTCAAAAACAAAAAACTTTCTACTCATCCCATAAAGGTGAAAAATTAGGGAAAAAATAAGTAGATAGATGCATGCACTTTAAGAGCAAGACTCTCACAACTGAAAATATAGACTCTATTTTGCAATTTTTCAACAATTAAAATACTTTAAAGTAATTCAAAGCATTTACCCTTGAATTACTAAGGTAGCTTCAATTCCAAATCTGCACTTAAGTTCTGAAGAGATTATGTTCTACTACTGAACAGGTTATACCTGGTAGGAATACTTTAGGATGAGCTATTACTTGACCACCCACCAGACTTTACTTTTGAACCTTCTTTAATATGTGACACCACAACTATACACAGTGCTGAAAAACCTGGCTTAATTTAAAACAAGGAGGATCTCAAAAGCAAAACCTCTTCTGGTCGGCAGCTCACAGCCATCTATCCGTGCTGCCATTACATGTAGCACTGCTTCCAAACTCCAAACATTAGGAGCCTCAGGATGCTAAACGATCGAAGCACTACGGCTGTCTGTTCTGCAGCAAACACACCTGCATTTCACTCAAGTACTAAAAAATTTTTTCAAAATTAAAGAAATCCCATAAATTGGGAGTAAATGTGTAGTAAGAACCTGCATGCCTAAATGGAATAGAAATGGGAAAAATACAGGTTAAGAACAGTGCAGGAGCAGTACAGGAAAACACATATTTCCAAATGTGTGTATGTGTGTGTGTGTATCTGTGTACACACACACACACACACACATATATGCAACTATAATAAAATATTTTGTTTTTACCTTAAATGTTGTCAAATGAGGCAGGACTACAGGCCATTTGACAAGAATTGTTTCTTGTATTCCCGAAAATCTGTTTTTCCCCTCTTTAATATTTAAGAAACACACACACAGGTTGCCGACAACTCTCAGAGAGCGGCTTGTGTTGTCGTTTTCGCTTTCCCGGCTGTGAACAAGTGCATATGTGAGGGCTGGTCGTGCATGCACAAGCATGTACTCTGCCTGCATTAAATAAAATCACAACACAACACCAACTATATCCACTCATTCATGTGTGCCTGCAGTCCACCTCGAGGAGACTGAAAATATAAATACAAGCTGCTATTTTGGTGTGATCACACGAATATGGCAGCTTGTATGGTTTTTTTTTTCCTCTTTAACATTTTAACACTGGGCAGATTGTCTGCATTAACACAAACCAAAATCAATTCTGCTCTGAAACTGCTTGTAAAATCTTCCTTCCCTAAGGAATTTGTTTTTTATTTAAGTAAAAAAAAAAAAAAGGGCTTAGAGGAAACTATAAATGAGACCAACATTCAGGACATCTTAACTTTGTACAGGGCGGCAAACAGTGCTGTACCAGAGGACTGGCAGTTATTTCTCTCCGAATGGGAACTTTGGAGTAGATGGACTTTAAGAAAAATTTTAAAAATCAGTAAGTTCACTTTGTAAAATTACTTTTGTGTATCATTAATATAGGAAAAATTTGCAAAGTAGTCTAATTTCAAGTTGCCTACTATAATATAAGTTAATAAGTAAATTCGACTAAAACTCAGATGAGACTTACATACTATAAAAAAACATTCACGGAGGTACTCTTAAGGGCAGAGGAAGGAAATAAAAGTTAAGTATTTAGCAAAGACCATATCTAAAAATTCACTATGAATAAAAAATAAAATGCAGACATTCATATCATATACAAATATATAACAATAAATTATCTACACAACACTGTGCAGTAGAACTTTTTATGATAGAAATGCTCTATATCTGTGTTGTCCCATCCAATAGCTATTAGCACTTGAAATAGGACTACTGTAAATGAAGATTTAATTTTTAATTTTACTTAATTTAAATTTATACAGCTAAATGTGCCTGGACAGCACACATCTATAATTTTAAAAGGCAATTTTAGTGATTATTAATGAATCCAAAAAATTTTAAATTACAAGAAAAAACTGAGGAGACAAAGTTGGCTTATATCGATTATAACTAAAGCTTGGTCTATGTATATACTATAACCAAAAGGAAGCACTAACATGAGAATGTTGAATTCTTAGGGATCCAACCATATCATAGAGAGTGAAATAATTTTTTTTTTTAAAGATTTTATTTATTTATTTGACACACAGAGAGAAATTACAAGTAGGCAAAGAGGCAGGCAGAGAGACAGGGAGAGGAGAAAGCAGGCTCCCTGCTGAGCAGAGAGTCTGATGCGGGCCTTGATCCCAGGACGCTGAGATCATGACCTGAGCTGAAAGCAGAGGCTTTAACCCACTGAGCCACCCAGGCACCCGAGAGTGAAATAATTAAGAAGGTAATTGACTGAAAAACTAAGCAGCCTGAAGTGCTACTGGAATAACCCTACAATAACCAGAAACATAAAAGACCAGGAACTGAAGATGATGACTGCCATATCCAACAGGCAATCAGATAAACTTTAAATACACTCAAAGCTACAGTGATAACAGCTAAAGAATTTTAATCATTTAATTCAAGAGAGAGGAAGAATGCATCTGAAGAAAAATTGATATTGTTTGGCAATAGCTTATAAATATGTTAATTTGCAAATGATATTACATACATTACAAATACACTTTTAGAACAGACCTTCATAGATCAAATAAGAGACTTCCCTGACATCAAATATGGAAATATTTTATTCTGAACTTACCATTTCCCATCATTTTAAATAATACTGTATTTCATTTAATGTTATAGCCTTTGAAGCATGGCAAAATTGGTTCAGAATGGACGATTCGAGCTCAAAATTAGAAATGCTGTAAATTAGAAGTTCCTTGATTTACCTTTTGATTATCAGTTTTTTCAGTAATAAAAATGAGAACAGAAACAACCTCATTAGGTTGACATAAGGAACAATTAATTGAAATGAATACAAAACCCTTTGAGGCAAAAAAGGGCTAGTAGAGTAAAGGAATATTAAAATTAGTTGAGGAGGAGATATTATTTAATACAGTGACATATTCTGATCAAATAAATTTAATAATGATGGCAACACAGCTTATGAGACGAAATTATCTTGTTTAAACTCAGATTAGAAGGCTAATAATGGCATTTTTTTCAAAGTGTGCTATGGCTCTGAAGACTAAAAATGTTAAAGACTGTTACTACTAAAACTGAACAATACGGATCATCAGTAATAAATTCACAATCAATGAGCTTTTATTAAGCATCAACTTGACTCTACAGCTGACAAGAAGATCAGGTCCATGCCCTCCAAGGGCTAACCAATATATCTGAAAGGGGAGACCTGGGTTAAATGCTGATAACATACTCTTTCCATGACAGCACCAGTTATCTTGCACTGCAACTTTTTTCTGGCTGCTTTCTCTATTAGACTTTGAGATTCTTAAGGGTCCATGCCATATTTATCTTGGCATCTCCAGTGCCTGGCACCCTGAGATTAATATAAATGTTCTAAATACATTGGCAGATTGAATACACTAGCAGGTCTAAGCAAATATAGGACCCAACAAAATTAAGTAGTATCATCAAAAAGTTATTAAGAAATCTACTAGAACATAGAATAGGCACAGATTATTTCCAATTGTAAAGACTGGAAAATGTTTCATGAACAGGGTGGTGATGAACTCAGGCCTTTAAAAATGAGTTTTCAGGAATCCAAAAGAGAGCAATGAGGAGAAGCAGCATTCCAAGAGAGAGATAAGCAAGTAATGCAAAGCAGGGAATATGCAAACCACGAAACTCATTCAGGAAATAATGTCACAGCACTGATCTAAAACAGAACTGGGGAGGGACTTCAGATTTCTGGTTCTGCATATAAAGAACTTGGACATCACTACTCCTCCCCAAAAGGTAAAAAGATGAGCAGACTGAAAAATCAACAACTCCTCCTGTGTCTATAAGAGAGGGGAAGACACAGGACAAACAGGCAAATACAGGGAGTCACAACTCACCAGAGCAGAACTCATAAGCAAAACACCCGGCAGGAACCAATGCAGGATAGGAAAACCTGAACTATACTTAACGAATTGCTAAAAGCTCAGTATGGACAACTCTGAGAGTTAAATACTCCAAGGAACCCAAGAATAGGGAGGCCCCCCTGAACAGTTCTAAGAGCTTGACCAGGATTCCACAGTAAATACCAGGAAAAAAATCCCCTTGGCTTCCCGTCTGGGGGTGGGAGCAGATTCATTCTGAACAGAGCACTCTGTTCTTAACAAAACCTACCCTCAAAAAACGAAAACAAAAACAAACAACAAGAAGAACAAAAACCCACCCTCAGGGAAAACTAGTTAACCAGAGCCTAATCTGCTGGTGTGTTCTTAGACCCTAAATGACCAGGGGGAAGGGAAAATACCCAACTCCAGTCCACTTTAACCATTCTGTCCCATCTAAGAGGTTGCAGAGAATTAGAAACACTTGCTAAGTTCATAGTCCAGAGTCCCAGGTTCACAGTAAGACTGAGACCTCATTATAGGACTAAAGAACACCTCCCCCCGCCCCACTCTCCTTATCACCACATTATTTAAGGCCTATTTCTAGCAGGTCCTTGTACCTACCACATCATGTTCTGGCTACCAGGAAAAAAAATACAAGACATAACAAAAGGCAAAAGGCACAATTTGAAGAGACAGAGCAAACATCAGAACCAGACAAGGGAGGAACATTGGAATTATGAGATCAGAGATTGAAAACACCTATGATTAATATGCTAAGGGCTCTAATGGATAGAGTAGATAGCACACAACAGCAAGCAGGCAATGAAAACAGAGATGTAAATCCTAAGACAGAATCAAAAAGAAGTGTAAGAGATAACAGAATACTGTAATAGAAATGAAGAATGCCTTTGATGGGCTTATTAGTAGGCTAGACATAACTGAGGAAAGAATCTCTGAGCTAAAGGATAGATGGACAAAATTCTTGAAAACTGAAAAGCAAAGAGAATGAAGAATGAAAAAAAAAAAAAGGCAGAACAAAAAAATCCAAGGACTGTGGGACAACTACCTAAGATACAACATACACATAATAGAAATATAAGAAGAAGACACAGAGCAAGAAACAGAAGAAATATTTGAAGCACTAATGATAGAAAAATTCCCCAAATTAATGTCAGACACCAAATCACAGATCCAGGAAGCTCAGAGAAGACAAGGCTAGGTAAAATGCCAAAAGAACTATAGCTAAGTATATCATCTTCAAACTACAGAAAATCAAAGATAAAGTCCTTAAGTGGGGGGGGGACAAAAATAAAAACACCTTACCTATACAGGAACAAAGATAAGAATAACATCCAACTTCTACTTAGAAACTACACAAGCAAAAAAGAGAGCGAAGTGAAATATTTAAGGTGTTGACAGAAGAAAAACATCAACCTAGAATTCTGTATCCTGTGAAATCATCCTTTAAAAATAAAGAAGAAATGGACTTCTTCAGACAAACAAAAACTGAGGGAATTTGTTGCCAGCAGACCTGCCTCACAAAAAGTGATTTAGAAGAAAATAATCTGAGTTAGAAACTCAGATCTCCATGAAGGAAGAACATAAGAAGGAATGAGTGAAGTGAAATAAAAACTTTTATTTTTCTTATTGTCAACTGATATAACAGATGCCAGTTGTTTAAAATAATAAAACCAACGGGGACACCTGGGTGGCTCAGTCAGTTAAGCTTCTGCCTTCAGCTCAGGTCATGATCCCAGGGTCCTAGGATCAAGTCCTGCATTGGGCTCCCAGCTCAGCGGTGCCTGCTTTTCCCTTTCCCTCTGACTGCTGCTCCTCCTGCTTATGCTCTCTCTCACCATCTCTGTCACCATCTCTCTTTCTCAAATAAATAAAATCTTTAAAAATAAAAAATAAAATAATAAAATAATAATACCAACAATATAGTCAACTATGTACACTTATATGTGTACATATATGTAAACACACATGGGGTATATATATGGTCATATACAAGTGAAATGAATAACAGCAATGACACAGAGGATGGGAGGAAGGAATTAGGATGACTTTGTTATTATAAAGTACTCACACTATTAGTGAAGTGGTATAGTGTTATTTGAAAGTGGATTTGGATTACCTAAAATGCATAATGTAAAACTTAAGGCAACCACTAAAAAAAAAAGTAAAAGAAGTATAACTGGTATGCTGAGAAAGGAAAGAAAGTGAAATAATATAAAATGCTCCATTAAAACTACAAAAGGCTGAAAAAGGGTGGAAGACAATAATAGAAACGAAGAATAAGGTAACGAATAGAAAAGAGAAGGGGCGCCTGGGTGGCTCAGTGGGTTAAAGCCTCTGCCTTCAGCTCAGATCATGATCTCAGGGTCCTGGGATCGAGTCCTGCATCAGGCTCTCTGCTCAGCAGGGAGCCTGCTTCCCCCTCTTTCTCTGCCTGCCTCTCTGCCTCCTTGTGATCTCTCTCTCTCTCTCTCTCTCTCTCAAATAAATAAATAAATAAATAAATAAATCTTAAAAAAAACCAAATAGAAAAAAGTAACAAATATGATAGATAATAATCTAACTGTGTCAATAATCATTTTAAATGTCAATGGTCTAAAGGCACCAACTAAAAGACAGAGATTGTCAGAGTGCATCAAAAACACAACCCAACTATATGCTACTTAGAAGAAACCCACTTTAAATACAGAGACACATTTAGATTTAAAATAAATGAATGGAGAAAAATACACCAGGTTGACACTAATTAAAAAAATTTTTTAAAAGGGTATTACATAACAATAAAGGGCTCAATTCTCCAAGAAGACATATCAATTCTTAACATATATACACCTAAAAACAGAGCATCTACCTATGTGAAGCAAAAACCAATAAAATTGCAAAGAGAACTTTTTTTTTTAGATTTTTAATTTTTATTTATTTGACACAGAGAGAGAGATCACAAGTAGGCAGAGAGGCAGGCAGAGAGAGAGGAGGAAGCAGGCTCCCTGCTGAGCAGAAAGCCCGATGCAGGCCTCGATCCCAGGACCCTGAGATCATGACCTGAGCTGAAGGCAGAGGCTTTAACCCACTGAGCCACCCAGGTGCCCGCAAAGAGAACTTTTAAAATCCACTATCATGGGTGGCAAGTTCAATAACTGTCTATCAGAAATGGACAGATCTGGCAGGCAGAAAATCAGGACTCAGGTGAACTTAACATCATCAATCTACTGAATATATTGAGATCTATGTACTTCTTCAAACAACAGAAGCAGAATACACATTCTTCTCAAGCTCACATTGAACATTCACCAAGATATTACTCGTTCTGGACCCCACAACACACCCAAACCAATTTGGCAGACAAGAAATCATGCTCTCAGACTGCAGTGGAGTTAAACTAGATGCCAGTAACAGAAAGAGAGCTGGAAAACTCTAAAAGGGAACCATCTGTGTGTTAAGGGGTCTGGGTAAGTCCATTCTTCTGCAGACCAGAGAGAGTCCAAGAAGGCCTTAGATCAGGCAAGCAGCATGACCAGATGTACTTTTCTGAAAATAATGCTATAACACATGGATTCTACTGGAGGAGAAAGAGAAGAGATCTGAAGAGAACAATTAAGCAAGTGAGAGACTCTACAGAAGAGGTCAAAAAAAGGACCTAAAACAGGGCAGTAAAAATGGAAGAGAACTGACAAATGTGAGAAAACCACATATAATGAAAGCAGGACCTTGTCTGTCTTATTCACCACTCTGTTCCCAAGAAGGATAAGGCTGGAACATAGCAGACATTCACTAAATGTACAGTAAAAAACAAAATTCTTATCACAGATGCTAGTAAATGAATAACACTGTGTGACATTCGTTGAGCTGTATTTCTTTTCTTCTCCTATTGCATCATGAGATGCCTTACAGACTGGATTGAAAACCATGGATTTTAGATAGTGTAGTGCCTTACAAAGAGAATGTATCACCTAAAGTAGTAAAATTATTCAAGCTATTCAGCTTTTATCGTTAGGCAATTTGGTGGCTTAAAAGATTGACAGTCTTACCTTACAAGCTAGGTTACCTGCCACAAAAATTATATATAGATGGCAAAAAGACTTACTCTAAATGTGGAGGAGAGCCATGGCAGAGCCTTCTGGGGAACAATATGCAACCTCCTCCATCTATACTATGAACTACATGGTCTCCTAACAGCCATCCCTGAATTTCAGGTTTGCCAACTGAATTAAAACATACCATTGGAGACAATTTAGAAGAGAAAAAGTTAGCCATATATGTGTTATACACACGACATGCACACACACATTTTAAATATATGAAAAATGCATAGAAAACATAAAACCAAATAGTTACAAGCATACACTTTTCAAGAAATAACACTTTCTCACACAGCAAAGCATAAATGTTTGTGTTAAGTAACCAAAATAATCAATGGGCTCCCAATGCCACTTCCTATGAGGTTTGGCTCTCTGAGTTTTATTTTCCCCTTCTCTTGTTTGCTTTGTCTTTTAATCAGTCTGGTCCATAGGGCCTCTGAGTGTGTGACTCTGCTCCAGTGTCATGGTTCCTCTATTTTCATTTGATAACAGATTTATCATAACCCTTCTTATTAGCCACTTAGAGCCAAAGCGGTCAAATTTTCTAAGACAATTGTCTAGCAATTTTTTTAAAAAAGGGATAATTTTACTGTTTGGTTAGCAATATATACCATGCATTTTGTTTTTAAGAGGCCTGTTTTACTGCCACTGATTATACAACTACTTAAATGATTGGTGAGGAAATTCAGTTTTTTGGTTTATTCAACAAATATTTGAGTGCCTCCTGCACACCAATACAACGGCACTCTCTTCTTTCTGCAACTATATACTAGAGATCAAGCACTGCCACATGATGCCTCTGAGAGTGTTTCCCTATAACTGGTTCCTCTTGGGTTGCCTAGATAACTCAGTTCATCAAAATGATCCCATACCTTCCTCCCTCAACCCATCACCATTGCCAGTTACATACACTTCTGTGGTACTCTGAACCCATGATTCCACTGTTTTCATTTTTATTTTTTAAAGTAAGCTCTAGGCCCAATAGGGGCTTGAATTCACAACCGTTAAGATCAAGAGTCACACGTTCTACTGACTGAGCCAGCGAGGTACCCCTCCACTGATTTTCATTTTAAAATAGAAAATGTAATCTGTTCAATATGTAGTATAACCTAATAACAGTCTATGTCATCTGATTATTCAGTGTTTGGGACCTGGAAAGAGATGAATGTCAGATAGCCAGAGGCCTTGACCTTGTAATAGGTCTAGCAGGAGTTGAACTAGCAGTGGAACAGACAGGCCAAACCACAGAAGAACCTGGAAGAAAGCACTAGGGATATTTATGATTCTGGAAATACATGGCCCATCCTAGATGCAATGGTTAAATTTACTAACATTTATGTACCTGCTTACAGCTTAAAGTCATAACATATCTAGGGGTGCCAGGGTGGTACAGTCAGTTAAGAGCCCAGCTCTTGGTTTTGGCTCCGGTCATGATGTAGGGTTGCAATCTCAGGGTCATGAGATTGAGCTCTACATTGAGGTCTGTGCTCAGCATAGAGTTCACGAGATTTTTTCTCCTTCTTCCTCTGTCCCTCTCCCCTACTCGTGTATGTGCGCTTTCTCTCTTTCTCTAAGATGAATAAATAAATCTTTTAAAAAAAAGTGTAAACATATCTAAATACTACTACTACAATGTACATTTATTAATCTACAGCAATCCTTTGAGGTTAACTCTTTATCCCCATTTTACAGAAAAGGACACTGGGGAAAGATGTTCATTGAAAGTAAAATGCCTAAGATTATAGCATATGTTGCTAGAACTTATCCTAGGACTTTCCCACACAAATTCCATGTACTTCTCACTACATGACCCAAAAAGGTGAAGCCCAATATGGAGAAGTCATGGATATTAGCCACGTGCTATGTAAACAACTCTTTCACATGGCAAATACTAAGTAGACTGAAAGAGGTTATTTGCAAACCTGAATGACTTCAAGAGACAGAAATAAGGAAGGTAAAACTAATAGTTGTCATTTAAAAGGCGATTTGGTTAGAAAAGGATTCAAAGGTGTGAAGCAAGAGACAAATGTTTCTAGCAAAACCAATACTATGACCACATAATATAACCTTAATCAGAAGCACATGATTTCAAATCATTGTTGAAAACTGAAAAATGGATTAAATATTATTTTAAGACTGTCAATATTATAATTTATGTAGAAAAAGGGAAAACAGGAATCTCTATTTTAAGAACAGAAAATAATCGTTACTATCTAAAATGGCCACAATAACTTTGTTATTAACACAAGTCAAATACTGCATTTAATTAAAACTCCTCTATGGGTTTTCTATCTTACTAAAATTACAAAGAGATAACACCAATTTGAATTACTGGAAGTTCTACATACGTTCTTTTGACATCTTGTTCAATCATTGATCGCAGTTCTTTATCTTGAAAAAATTTGTTCCACAGACTCTGAAATAAGGAAAACAACCTATTTAAGATAATTTTACATCTTTACTTGACTTTTATGATCTCAATTTAATAATTTAAGTGATCAAATTTATCCTTCTCTGAGTTATCATTTCACATTGTGGAGAGGAAACCTGAAATGGAATAAGTTTTATTAAAAACTAGTTTAATATCAGAAACACATCCTATACTAACATCAATTTTTCTAGTAATAATATTATATATATTTTAAATTTTTGTATTATCTGTATACAGTGCATGACTGTTTTGCTGCTCTATATCTACTACTTCCCTTACAAACAACAAAAAGTTCTACTTGGATTAGGACAGGGCCATAGGCCAACTGGTCTCAACTTGAACCTGACCTGAACTCCCAATGCACTAAGAAAGACATGTAATGTTTCTTGCAAAGCTTGGCTTTATGATCAAATAGATTTTTAGGTACTTTTTAAAATGTGAATTTCAGTTTTAAAATTTACTTAATATTCTGTGTTGCTATACTATAGACTATATCATAACAACTCTATGAATCAGGTAAAAAAAGAAAAGAATGCTAGTATTATATATCAGCTGGAAAATAATTTCTGTTAGCTGCAAAGTAGGAATTAGAACAGCAATTGAAGAAGTTATACAGTATCTCTACAGTAGTAATTATTTTTAATCTTCACTGGAATATCAGTGGGGACAGGAAGAACCTTTTCGTTATCTTTAAAAACTTAATAGACTCCCTCCAAATACTCACTTTTCTTCTTGGAAGTTAATCCCACCAAGTAAACCCCTATCTGTTTTTATCATAAAGGGAGGCTTTCCTAGCCTCCCCATTGCCCACTACAATTTGATACAACAGTTCTAGCCTCCTGTTTATGCTCTTCTATTTTACCCCGAGTTCTTATGGTCCCCTGGGACTTCTCCAGCACGCCATTTCACAGAAACAATCATAAACCTCCTACAACACACGATGAATATAGCATGGAATAATTTCCATCGGGTTTTAGGTTGCATAATATATGGAGTAAAAACAAAAAAAGTAATTGCCATGAAATAATATTGTTTTCATGGTGATTGATAACCAGGCTCATAAGCATATTCTTATGGGCAACAGAAGCTGAGATACAAAGAAAGATGAACTTTACCCCTTCATCCTGTGAAAGGGGATTATTGATCATCAAATCTTGTTGGCCAACAGCCTTCCTCGGGTTTGTGATATGCTGGGAAGGAAAGAAAGAAAACACACACACAAAGATCAGAGGTTACTGGACTTTAAAGCATACATAAGAAAACAATTACATTAATTAAAGTATAACTTACTATTTCTTTAACGTTGCTATACCATGCTCTTAATTCTTTAATTCTACTTATCCACTGACTTTTATCTTGAGGAAGCACACAAAGAAATAGCTGTCAAGGAAAAAAAAAAAAAGGAAACTTTTGTAAAAATCCTAACAAGCAACATGTAAAACTATGCCAAACAGAATCACCTGAAACAGATAATCATATTAAATACTGCAAGAAATATTTATATTCGTGGTATTTCATATTCATATCACTCCACTTCCCAATAAATTATATTTGGGAATCTTTATATATATTTGGACAATTCAAAAAGTGAACAAAGGCCACAAGAACAAGATCCCAAAAGCTACACCACAAAACTGAATCAAGCTCCCATCCAGTTTATATTAAAAATGAACAAGAATGCACTGAGTTTCAAGTATAATTCCCATTTTACAGTCTTATATTAATGGGTATTGACAGACACAAAGTCCAATGATTAACTTCAAGGTTTAAGATTTGTCTGAAAACAGGTGGGTAAAGGATGGAGAAGAACCTGAGGGCATGGCTTGAAAAGTGAAGTCATTCCTTTTATGGAAGAAATGTAATTTATAACTGGCAACTGGCTTATGAAAATAACAAGCATTCTTAAAAAGATAAATTTGATTTAATTTAGTTTAATACAACATTAAAATAAATCTGGACTTGAGTTTATTTTTAGCAAACGAAAGATACTAAAAGTTAAACAACAAGGAATGGGGGGTGGGGCACAGATATTTGTAGACAAATATTCTAGCAGCAGGTCTTCTGCCTTTACTGCCTGCATCTAACAAAAGAAAAATGTATTTTAATTATTAAATCTAAATTATTAAATCTAAAACTGTCTAATAGATCATGTGTTTCTTACTGTCTTTACTTGCACAGACTCTGTATGCTCAATTTATGCAGATAAAACCTAAAAAACTTTCAAGAGAAGTCATTTCACCAATAAGTCTACACCTCAATTAATTCATTTTGAGAAAACAAGAAGGGACAATATAAAAAAGACAACTATAGTTTATAACTAGTTTTGGTAATCAATGGCCCCTTCTCTTAGGGACTGATCTAATTTTCTTCCACTTCTCTTTCCTGCTGCCCTCCACTTTATGTTTCCAGTAAAAAAAAAAAAAAAAAAAAAATACACACACACACACGAAAAATCTTTTCCATCTGCTGTTTCTGAAGCAAAAAGGGGGGGTGATTAAATGGCTGCACTTGATACAGTAGGAAGCTGGAAGAAAATCCCCCTCTGCTCCTGCCCGGCTTCAAGGATTTCTGCAGAAGCTTCTGGGGGATGTAAAGGTGTTGCTTTGAATTCTGCTCCATCAAATGAGATGAAAGAACAGCTATTTCAAATGACTCCTTTACCATCACCAGTTATTCGGGACTAAGGTGGTTCAACCTTATTAGTAAATGTCCTATGAAAGATAAACTTGGATGGCCAAAAAATCGAGAGTGAAGTCTTCTGGAAAATTCAGTGATCCCCTACATGGGTAATCTCTCAGGGCATCAGGTAATGTGTTGATATACTGCAACCACAAACTGTAAATAAATATTTTCTTCTTACCTTCCAGCAAATGCTGCGGAACCTGCTGCTTCTCAGCTGCCCATTAATCCCCTTCTGCCTTATTGTTGCCAAGTAATTGTTGTTTACAAATAGTTCTTCCCATTCTTTCCTATATGCAAGAAACCAAAGCATAGGGATCCTTTTGTTAAAATTCTCTGTTTGGAGAAGAGTGCTACAGGAAATTAATTTTAAATAAGTCTAAGTAATGCAACTTTTAAAACGTATAAATTTAGTTGTGTACTGTTTCTGAACGCATGGCTGTCTTTTTGGACACAGTTCTTCTGTAGATTTAATGAATATGTAGATCGCTATAATTATGCCAGCTACTGAAATTCATAATGTCTATGGAGGCTATTCCATTTCCTCTAAAATGCTGGTAGCGCAGTTCAGTGCAACAAGAAAAAAGTGAATATTAATATAAATATATGACTGCTTTAGCCATTGACAAAGACATACCTGCTCCAAAAATACACGGCAAAAAGGGTACCGTTGATTACATTGGCTTCTCACATGAAATATCTGTTTAAATGAACCCATTTCTCTTTAGTGTCAGGCTGGGGAGTTAAATATAATAGAAGACTACTTTCTTTAACTTTTAGTGCTATTTACTATTGAAATCCCTGCAACTTCTTTCTACATGATCAGTTTTAAAATTTTAACAGGTGCAGGCAAATTTGAAAAAAAAAATCAAAAAATTAAAAAGCCTCACTGTAAAAACTGTTAAAGGCAAGCTTGAGTACCTTGCAGTACCTATGGCTGAGTAGATAAACAACTGAAATATGCCTCCCAGGCACACAGACACCAGGGGCCTAACACCTGTGCCTCATTAATATACAAGTAAATCTGCTCTACTGGGAAACAATTGGAAATTAATTGTCCCAAACCATTTACTGAGTTTGAATAAAGGAAGTAGACCTATATTCCCTGCATCTTGTACTAAACTAAACATCAAGAATCATTTGTCAACAGTTGAGGCTACTGAGCACAGCTTTATGAAATTTCTCTCAGATTTCATAATGCCACAATAAACTTATCATCAAGGCTGAACCCTGGCAATCTCTTCAGAGAGACTTCCTCAAAAGAAAGCCTTTAAAATCCGCAACCGTCCTCCGGGTAGATATATATAGGTAGTTGTCACTGGTCAGACCTGACTCATTTTGAGGAAGGAGAGCCTCGCACACTCTGTTATCTTAAAGCCAGTAATGGAACCAATGACTAAAACACCAGACTGTGGAGTATCTTCCCCACAGAGTTTTCCGGAAGAGCGACCCAGGCAATGGCACATTCCTGACTGCCACAAGCAGAACTTCCAGCTCAGCCCTGTAGCACTGATCCCGAAGCCTCCTGCCAGGAGGGGCCAGTGGCTAAGTATGCCAAATGAGACAAGCACTCCAGCTCCACAGTGAGGAAGTACACTCCTAACACCACTCCATGAAAATTTCTTACTCCCAACACTCCATTCATAAAAGAAAATAATACTTCATTTTTATTTTAATTTGCATTTGCATCCTTAGAGAAAGTGAAACTTTTTCATGTTTTTGAGTCATTTTATTAACTTCTTTTTTTAAAAACGTCCTTTCTTGTCCTTTGCCTGTTTTAAGCACCACAGGATAGTGGTTAAGAAAACGGACAACAGAACCACACTCCTGTGATAAAAAGACAGTCACGCCTTCAAAGAAACAGTACACAATTTACTAGCTACTTACTAGCTGTGCAAGCATGGGCAAGTTATTTAGCTTCCCTGTGCCTCTGTTTCCTCATCTGTAAAATGAAATAACACCATCCACCTCAAAGAATTATTATGAGGATTAAAGTACATGACAAGTCCTCAGAAGCCTGTCTAGTATATCAGAATGTTTTTTTAAATTACTATTATTAATACTAATTATAATATTGCTTTTATTTTACTGTGCCTTATTATTGGTCCAAAGGAGGAGTTTTCATACATTAAAAACACCATACCTTTGTCTGCCACACACATATAGTTTTAACCCAATACCTTGGTTTTCAACACAGTGAAGCTTTTTAATCAGTATATTAATTTAAATTGAACATTATTTTCTCCTGATGCTCTTTCCACTGTTTTCATGTTTAAGTAATTCTTAGCCACTCCAAGATCAAAGAAGTGTTTTTTTTTTAAATCACATTAGTCCATTTGTATTACCAATAATATTTTAAATACATTCCCATTTCCCAAATATCTCACAAATATTATCCACATCTCATATTCAGGTTTTGTTTTTATCCAGTTTTAGCAATATTCAAAGATGAGATAAGCAATGAGTACATCCCAGAAAATGTTAAGTATGTCTAAAAAGCTTGGGGTCTGCAAGCAAAAACTGCAGATTTTAAATGGATTCTGAACCCAAGAGGAATCAAAATTTGTGCAAGACCATGCAGTTCTATGGCCTGAAATCACCGATAAGTTCCAGATAAGAGAGGGAAGTGTGAGGCAAGGACTCCCCCAGCCTCTTCCAAAATCAGCTCCTATTCACAGGGACCAGGACAGTGTGAAGGTAGACACAGCTGGTGGCTAGATTCATTACCATCTTGTCAAGTTACGCAGCCTTTTAAGGTCAAGTTACATACTACTTATGTAATGAAGGATAATTATTTGTTAGCTTAAATAAGACCCTGGGCCTTGATTACAGTGTCAGTAGAGAGAACAGGAGACTGGGGCATGTGAAATGGAAACATTATCTTTGGAATTCACAATCATCTCAACTTATTCAGGGTATGTAGAGTTCCAACTAAGGCTTAACACCTCAAACTGATGAAGAGCCCTAACAACAGAGGAACAAGAAGGCCACAAAGTAATTCATTGTCTTGCTCTTCTATGACACTGTGTTTCATTAATGAACAGTGATATAGAGTAAACACAAGTGACAGTGCCTACTAGTGCTCAGCACTCAGAGATTAGAGAAAGCATGAAGCTAGGGAGGTAGATGGATCTATAAACCAATAATAATCTGGTGAAGGCAAAGCACTCTGGTAGTACAGAGAAGGGAGAACTAGTTTTATACCTAAAAATTAAAACTGAGTGTAGAAAATAACAGCAGCCCCACAGGCACTCAAATGCCACCTTGAGAGCTGGGCTATCAGAGCTTTAACAGTCCACAGAGGACAAAATGTTGAACAGATTAGCCCTAAGAGGGGAGCCGAACCAAAATAAAAGTTTTTTACAATCATAAATACAAATGGAGACCTGCTCCTGAATGCAGATCAGGACACGGGCAAAGAATACTAAATTACTGATGAGTCCGTGGTAGAATTTTTCAGCTTTATAAAAAAAAATAAAGGAAAGGTAGTTTCAAAACTTTGTCTTATATTAAAAAAAAAAAAAAGTAAATAATGTGCCTGTAACAGCCAAAATCTGGCAATGGTGCTACTGAAATGCTAAAAAAAATAAATAAAAATAAAAAAAATCCATATATATTTAAAAATACAATATTTTAGTAGCGAGCACCTGGGTGGCTCAGTCAGTTAAGCATCTGCCTTTGGCTCAAGTCATGATCCCAGAGTCCTAGGATCAAGTCCCCCATTAGGCTCCTTGCTCAGAGGGGAGCCTGCTTCTCCTTCTCCCTGCTCCTGCTCTCTCTCGCTGTCTCTGTCTCTCTCAACTAAATAAATAAAATCTTAAAAAAAAAATACAATATTTTAAGTATGTCACTTTGAACCTTTACAACAACTCTCCTAAGGTCTGTATTTTTAACCCTTCTTTATCAGTGAGGAAACTAAGACTCAGAAAAATTTAATAAGAGGGAAAAAAAGAATTAGGAAAAGCATCTTCCTGGAAGCAACACTAAAAGGGAAACAGGATACTGCAGACATCAAGAGACAAAAATGGCCTTTGGCAATAAGACAAGACAAGAATATGACCTTGTATTTTCTTCCTTAGATTTCTAGTTTTTGAACATCAAGTCCAAGGGTACAGAGATAAATTTTCACCAGTTGGACTGAGAAAGTAAGTCAACAGCTGCTGTGAGTGGTTAAAAACAACCTGGGGTATTTTAGGTGTGAGAACACCTCAAATGGAACAGATGAGAGAGACACCTGGGCCTTAAGGACTCTCTTGACGAAGCACTAGTGCCATCTAGTGGCAATGACTACGCCTTGCAGGTACTGGGTCCCTAAAAACAACCAGCATCTAGGCACAGAAAGGCAGAAACTGGTTTATTTCTCAGGCCCCTGTTAATGGACTGGTAGTGGCTGCCCTGGAAGCATTGTGCGAAAAAGGATTCTGAAGCTACCATGTGCTCCTCAGAAAAGAACATTGTGACTGATTAAAAATGTTGGCCATGAGTGTTGCAGGCATTTCTCAGTAAATGAAATCAACTTTCACAGCAGCAGTTGAGGTATCCCCTCCAAGAATACCTATTTAGGTAGCTAATCCACTTGGCAATGTTTTCGTTGTTTTTTGTTTTTCTTGACATGGCAATCAACTAGAATACGCAGTGAATAAATACAGTTGATGATCATAAGGAGATCTCTATTTCTAATTATATATTTCAATGTAGTATTTCCTAAGATACACACATAAAATTAGTATAAAACTAGTTAGCACCTTCTAAATGTAATTGTTTAAATACTTTTGTAACCTAAATAATGCATAAATTACTTGATTATGTGGAAGTTCTGTACTAGAAAATTTCTGAATTGTCCCAAATGATGAGACATTAGAGAAAATCATTTTATCCTGTATATTTTATAGGATGGTTTCTACCCCATTTTGGGGCACTGCCTGGGCAGGCAGCAATGTCTTTATGGGGCTAACTGAAGAAACCCAAACAACTACAATTATTGAAAACAAGTCAGAGACTACATACAGTCTAGTACTCAGGATCTTTAATACTTGGTTAAGAGGAGCTACTCTGGTTTTCACTGATGAATTCAGGGGAATGGAGAATGGATTATCACCAGGGGGGAGTTCAACAGGTCACAGAGAAGGAATATCAAAGAGGGAGGTATGGGTAAGGGGGTGGTATGGTGAAGGAGCTCTCCAGAGATGATCCTGTAGTTTACAAGGTCAGCTAACCCTTGATCACCTCATTTTTTGAGAATTGACTAGAAATAGTAGCACTAAAGGCCAGGGCAAAATAAAGGTGATCTTTACGCAAAATAAGATCAGAGTTAGATGTGTAGAATATTTGAAGGTAAGAAAGCACAAAGTAAGAAAACTGAATCTGATACAAAAAGGTTTATACAATTTTATGATGCTGAAGTACACACCAATATTTGAAAAAAATTGCCATATTAGTGACCATAACTGATTTACCAAATATATAGGTAAAAAGACACAATAAATTTTAAATGTGTATAGAAATACATTAGTGAAAGATTTCTACTAATGAAAGGACTGTACCATAAATCCACCATTCCAAGTAAAAGAGTACATACTTTTATGCCATCATAAAGGAATGATTTTAAAAACACTATTCAAATACAACAAGGAATACCTAACTTAAAAATCAATGGAAATAAGAGAAGTGTAAATTAGGTATGTCAGCATCAGACTCTAAAGTGTGGCACCAGATATGGGTAAGCTACAACACTAGGACTGCAGGTGCCAAGATCAACCAGATAAACACTGATGTTATCTATAATTACCTCATTTTTAGCTTAAATCACAGGTAATGAGGGAACTCAGAGACTCTAAAAGGCAATTAGAAACTGTACTGGCTTTTCTGCTTCCTGTATAAGGAATTTTTAAAAACTTACTTTTATTTAAAGCTTTTTTTTCTCCATAATGAAACATCAGGGCATATCACTTATACATATATAAATAAATATAAAAACAGAATGCACAATTACTTACAAGCTTAAAATGGATTTCTTTCTATGTCTAGGTGAAATATATTCTCATCTGATGAGGCCCCATTGAAACAAAGGCAACAAATAGTTCACTGTGTGGAGGTTTGTTAAAATTAATTTACGATGATGTTTTGATTTGGGTTTGGATTTAACTCTGAATTGAGAAATTCTGAACTTCCACCTCAGTGTTCACAAGGACACAAAGCACTGAGTTAAGCAATAGTTTTTGACTGTCAGGTATAATATTCTTTAAAAAAAACATGTATCATTCTCTTCAAAATATAATGTTTAAGAGCTTCTAAATTCAAGGTCATATTAAGTAGGTGAAGTCAATAAACATACCTTTAGAAAAGGAATCAAAAAAAGCTGTATCACAAGGTTACAAAAAATTAAGTATATAATAAATGTCACTATACTACTAATCAAAGGTTCAGCATTTAGAAATGAGGTGAGAAAAGGATCCTGTACCAAACTATCTCTATGAAGTCATCTGAAATGAATATATTTGATTCCATAGTTAACTGATGTTTCTAATAGAATTAATTCTTTGAGACACCTTCCTGCAGACCTTCTTCACATCCCCACTGCACTACATTTATCTTGCCATTTGTGAAACTAGCATGGATTTGATATATAACTTCCTATGTGATAAAGAATTTGCCACAGTCTACAATGTAAATACTAAGAGGTAAATGCTTACAGAATTGAGAACAAATTATTCTGCAGTAATTTAGAAACAGACATTTATTTAGCAAAATCTGATGTACTAATTGAAAGTAAATCCAATCTCATAAACCATGTTTTTCAAGACTGGGTTGACTTACAGGGTATTACACACATAGAAACACATGTATACTTCAAATAATACTTTCTTTTAAAAAGATCTGGATGGATTATAACTGAATCCATCATTCATTTGATAATATGTAGATCAGCACTACCCAGCAGAACTTTCTCAGGTAACAGAAATGTTCTATATCTGACTGTTCAATATGGTAATCATTAATCACATGTGGCTACTAAGCAGATGTAATATGGGTAGTGCAACTGAAGAACTACATATTTCAATTAATTTAAACCTAAATTTAAATAGACTCATGTCACTAATGGCTCCTTTACTGAACACCAAAACTCAAAGTGTTTTAAGGAAAATAAACCATTCATAGATATATTTGATTTTTAAAGTAACAACAATAAAAACGTTCAAGAGCTATAAATATACACACAATATATATCCCACATAGAGTTACTGGGGAAAGAAGACAGATACACTTTAAAAGTTAAACAATACAACTAGTTAAAAAGTCAAGATGGTTCCATAAGAGATATAACAGTATATAATTAATTCTAAATGAATGTTGCTACTAATAAGATCATATATAGATATAGTAGATTTTTTTTTTTATCTCTATCTAGTTGTCTTTCCCTGTCTAAGTTTCTCTGTCTCTATCACCACCCTCTGCCCCTTGCTTCCTCCCATCCCTCTCTTCTTATATACACATAAAAGTTAGGGAAGCAAATCTTTAAGTGATGAAGTGTGATGCATCTGTAAGTTACCAAAAATAATCAATACTGGCAAGAACAAGATCCAAGATCTGAATCATGAACCTAATACGACCATAGTCGGTATTAGACTGGCTCAAAGATCCAGGATATGAATATTTAAAATGAAGATAAATGGGTCACATGATAAACTTTAAGTCAATATGGACATTATGTACTTTATAATTCGTTTGGATTAATGTACCTAAGAAAATAATTTCACATGGGTGTCTGAAAAGGTAAGGGAATATCCTCATCCAATGGCCATGAGAAAATCTCACTCATTTATAATTTAAACGAAAAAAACTCACAGTATAAAAAAATCCCATGCTTGAATACCTCATGTACCCAGCATAATGAAAGACCAATGTATGCCACATAAGTAATTTTTTTTGCAACACAAAAATGTTGAGAGTAGCAAAATATTACCAACCCTTAAAGAAATTTTTGCCCAGATGTGGTATACATTTAGAAAATGTATGGCTATTTGCCCCTACATTAAATAACTCCATCCTGCTTTGTTTTTGGAGTTTTCCATTCTGTTTTTAGTGGCATTCTTCTCATGACTATCATTATCAGGCTATTGGCTACCAATCTGTATAATGATTATACATTAGCTTTTAAAAATCCTAAATCTACAAACCTTTGTCACTTGCTCAGTGTGTCTTTTTAAAAATAAAGACAACAAACTAGACTTTAAGCTGTCACACATTTTAGCCTATTTCAACATCATAAATTATCAAAATCTTTTCTAATTGAAGAAAAATTTCACATTTCCCAGACTGTGGGAATAAGGACTGGAAGGGCTCTCCTGTGCCTAAACATATTTTAATAAACAAATACTTTGCCTGTTCTAATATTTTCCTCCTATTTCTAAGTTTCTGGTAACACTGTAGTTGATTGAAGCTATTAGAAATTTGACCTGTAAATAACTGATATGTCGCTGTATATCCAAATGTCAGCAGCCAATCCCATTCCCCTAAAGGCCTCAGTCCTTGAGTTCAGCCAAGAAAGAATTCAGAGCCAAACTCTTAAGCAAGCCTTTACTAGCAGTTAAAGAGAAAGTACCCTCTCAAGGTGGGAGAGGGGGCAGGCACAGAGGTGGCAACTGCATCAGGGGTCAGGTCTTCTTTTGTCTTTCCTTTTCATGTTTGTGTAGGTTATGGGTCATAGCTAGGGTGGGCTCTGACTGAGGCTGCTTGCAGTTATCTAAGACTCCTCCTCCCAGTGGGGGTGGGGGTGGGGTTTGGCCCTATATGGGCCTTGTTGGAACTGTCATGGCTGCCTTCTGCCTGCGGGGAGGGAATCAAAACCACAATATACATGTATCATAATGAGGCTGTATGTTACTGTTGGCTGGAGTCATAGGGGAGAATGCATGTGTATCCCCTCCGGGGTCTTTCCTTAACTGCCCACTATATCTCAAAGGAAAAAAAGGAAAAAAACTCTTTTCTGAATATTGGATATAGGGGGTAGGGGTAAAGGGCTGGATACAGGGGGTAGGGGATAAAGGGAAAAGACACTAAAATGAAGGAATCAGGGCGTGGAGACCTAATTTGAGTCTGCACTGTGTTTCCTATGTAGGCTAGAACACTAGTGGGAGTAGTATTTTTATTACTGATTTTTTTTTAAAGTTGTTCTGCATCACAGTGGAAGATGAACCATTTTCTCATGACCTCCTTGTCCAAATTAAAATATGTTTCATAAAAGTCCTGTCTTAGGCAGAAATATTCTCCACTGATGAAATTTTACGTTATCTGAAAATTCATCTACTTAAAGGGAACTAAAATCTAGTCCTGACTTTTTAAAAAACCTTTTGGTACTTTTTATTCTGTTACCCATATGTTCAATAATTCAGATATTCCCAAATGGATGCCACAAAAATTTTTATTATATGACCAGATATCCTTATATGAACCAAAGAGATGTTTCCATAAAGCTGTCACATCCAACGCTACTATAAAATTGAAAACTAGTATAAGAAAATTCTCATTTTTCTACAGAGCTTTTAAAAATATTATGATTAAGAATGACACATAGGCATATAGAGGCAGGAAAGTGGGGATCCTTTTCTAGGACCCATCAACAGTCCAGGTGACACTGGGAAAAACAAGGATGGGAGCAGTGTTAAAACGCCAATCAGACCACTCTGGCTTTATTCATCCCACTCCCTCGATCCTCTTCTAGATCTCTCAAGTAAAAAAAAAAAAAAAAGTCCCTGTTCAACCTACATAATCAGAATATTAAAAGAGAGAAGCAGGCTCTGGGTTTGGCCAGGTGGTCAGGGGCAAGCAAACAAGAGTAGTTACTTAGGAGGTTATAAACTCATTACTGTGCACTGAACAAAATCCACCTAACAAGAGTTCCACGCCTAGTTCAATGACAGTAGAGCTTTGCTGCTCAAGACAACTTTAAGATCTAGAAGCACATTAAAAAACTGGAATGAGAGTTAAGAGATAGTGTTCAACTATCTTGTTTTGTTTCAAATGGGTTCAGAGACTTGGGCTTGTCATCTGAATTACTTTTCTAATCTGAACAAATAGCTTGAAATTCGATCGTTGAAAATCCTTGAAATATGTCAACCAGCTAAACTACTAAATCTATCTCAGAACATTGCATCTATAATCATGAAATGAAAACTATGTCCATATGTTCAAATGATACTAGGACTTCTTTTAAATTTCAAATATTCTCTCATTAGCAGGCTATTTTTTATTCCATAGCTGCTTTATTGATTTTTCCCATATTTCTAAGCACATAATATTCATTCTCAATTATATCATTATCAGCTATTTCATATAATTTTGTGATTTAAAGATTCTCATTTTCAACTCCCAGTTAAATTTTTTGATCATGGATTTAAATATATCAAACACCTATGATACACTAAAATCTAAAACTTTAATACTATCAAAATACTAGTTCATGCAAAGTTAAAATGTCAACAGAATGAAACAGATATATGTAAATATTCGTAAGGGCCACTTTAGCTCTTTTATAACTAACGGCATAATTTTGTCACTAACAAATATAAGGGAAATTGAATCTAACCATTTTAACAGTGCCGCCCCCCCCAAAAAGAATGCATTGTTAGACAGTAGAAAATGAAGACTATCTTTACTCATATTGTTCATCTCATAGAAAAGTCTTATCCCTCTAGAAAGTCCAGCAGATATACCTTCCTGTAACCACCACTCTCCCAACCCCTCAATTTTAACTACGCCATCTGGTATTCCTCTAGTTCTTAGTAAAATGCCCCCATTAGAACATTGGTCATCATCTACATTAGTTGCTGCCATGTCTGTCTCCCCTCCTAGATGATAAGTGGGCAGTGTTTTATTCATTTTTGGGTCTCAGAGGTTTAGCACACTAGCTTGCCTATAATAGGTGTATAATAAAGATGTGCACAATGAAGATTTGTTAGCTCTCCTGAACCAAATATATATATAACCAAATATATATATAACCAAATATATATATAACCAAATATATATATAACCAAATATATATATAACCAAATATATATATATATATGTAAACAAATGTCACAAAAACACTTGTGAAACCTCTGGATTAGAAAAATATTTGAAAAAATAGTATTACAGAGGCGCCTGGGTGGCTCAGTTTGTTAAGTGACTGCCTTAGGCCCAAGTCATGATCCCAGGGTCCTGGGATCAAGCCCTGCATGGGGTTGGGAGTGGTGGTGAATTCTTTGCCCAGTGGGGAGCCTGCTTCTCCCTCTCCCTCTGCCTGCTACTCTGCCTGCTTGTGTGCTCACTGTCAAATAAATAAATAAAAATTTTTTTAAAAAAAGAGGATTACTAATCACTGCCACCTTTCCCCAAGAAGGCAAGGAAATCTGATACAGAAAATAGACAAATATTGAATATCAATCTCCATTAAAATATTCTGTGAAAATTCCACCTTTAAACTGTATCTTCGAGACTTACAAATTGTCAAATCAAAAATCAGTAATTAAGCCTTATGTAGAGCTAACTATATAACTATAAAGCAGACCCATAAGTAAATAAGCAAGTTATTTGTAAAATGTTTAAAAAGATTTATAACTTTCCACTTTTAAACCATTCTTCTTTGAATTATTTTCTCAAATTACAGACCCAGTAACACACTTCAACATTACTGACCAAATATTTAATTGACATTGTCCATTTCACTACCCTACTTAAAAAGTGCAACATGCTAATATATACAACAAATAGTGACCCAAGGGGCTGACAGGGGTGCATTTCAAATGGAGACACCAGGAAAAAACAGAAGTATGTTCAGGGGAGGGACTCTCAAGATGACTGACTCAGAGCAGCTTATCCTCCTATTTCAAATGTATGCCTGTCTTTTCAAAGATAAACATTTACACAGCCTTGGATGATTGGAGCTTGCAGCTGACTATGTAAATAAACAAATAGGAAAAAAATTTTTCCCCTAGAGCCTGGCTACAGATAATAAAAAGGGCTTGAAGGGGCTTCTGAAGCAAAGGAACTCAAACTAACAGGAATGCTCAAGTCAGTTTGGGTTATGCTAATGTAAGGTTGTAAATGCAAACAAGCCAGTTAATTCGTTAAATGGAAGGTAACATTTTCAGAGCCTTAAGTGATCAATAATTAGTTCAGACAGGTGTATATTACAGAAAAGCATTGATACTGGCCAATTCCGCTATCATAAAGAAATAATAAAGTTACTTCAAGAAGATATATTTTCCCCCTTCTCTCAAATATAGTTTCATTATGGAGATATGAATTAATGTATTATTTTGATTTTGGTCTCTGGAAAATGCAACGGTTACATATTTTGTGCTCTCTGAAATTATCATTTAACTATAAAGGTTGTAGTATATGAAAACGAGAAGAAAATTTGATACTGAGATTGTGAGGCTAAATAAGTGTGGATTTTATAAATATTCCTCCTATATAATCTATAGATAACTGTAGATATTTATAAATTTGATCTTTTATAGATAACTATAGATCTAATCCTTAAATACTCATTTACTGCCAGTTTAGGACTGCAGAGGATTTTAAAAATACTTTTCTGAGACAAAGGACAACTTTAATAGATGAAAAGCTGATTAAAACTTAAAGGAAATTTCACGAGCACCTGGGTGGCTCAGTGGGTTAAGCGTTTACCCTTGGCTCAGCTCATGACCTCGGGGTCCTGGGATCGAGCCCCAGGTCGGGCTCACCGCTCAGCGAGAGTCTGCTTCTCCCTCTCCCTCTCCCTCTCCCTCTGCTCCTCCACCTCTGCTTGTCCTCTCTCTCCCTCAACTCTCTTCCTCTTTCAAATAAATATTTTCAAAAAACTAAATTTTAAAAAAACTTAAAGGAAATTTCAGAAAAGACAGAAAGGCAAGGTGCAGAAATTAGTTCACTATGTGTTAGATGACTGGGCCAGGTTTTCTACACATTTGTAGGTATGCTTCCTACAACTCTACAATATAGGAGCTGTTAACATTCCAATTTTACAAGTGAGGTAATCAGAAATCAGATTAATTCTCTTGCCTAAGGTCATGCAGTCAGTAGGTGGTAGAGTTAAGATATAAACTTTAGTCAGTCTTATCTCTATGTTTTTTCCAAATTGTTTACCTGAATCGTGTATTTATTCTTAAAAATTTACAGCGTTTTTATCATATAGTTACATAAATTCTCAAATATAGGCAACACAAAGTAAGAAAAGCATGGGGCGCATGTGTGGTTTCAGTCAGTTAAGTGTCTGCCTTCGGCTCAGGTCATGATCCCAGGGTCCAGGGATCAAGCCCCACATCGGGTTCCCTCATCGGGGAGCCTGCTTCTCCCTCTCCCTCTGCCCCTGCTCCTTCTCTCTCAAATAAATAAATACAATCTTTAAAAAAAAGTGAGAAAAGCAATGCTCTAAGAATCAGGAAAAAAACCTTTCTCATCTACTTACTAAGCACTGATAACCTGGAAAAATAAAATGGCAACAAGGGCTTAGGAACTTAAAAGTGGGATGGAGATTCAGGTTAGTCTCTATTATCTTTAGTACATGCTGTCACCTGAATATCCCCCCCCCCCACCAATTCATATGTTGAAGCCCAACAACCAGTGTGATGGATGTTCGGGGGTGGGCCGTCACGAGTGGAACTAGTGCCTGAGAGAGCTCTCTGGCCCCTCTGCTATGTGAGAACACTGCGAAAAGACAGAGAACCAAGAGTAGGCTCTTACTGGACACCAAACCTCCCAGCACCTTAATCTTAGACTTCCCAGCCTCCAGAACTGTAAGAAATAAATTTCTGTTGTTTATAAGCCACCTGGCCTGTGATATCTGTTACAGCAGCCTGAACAGACTAAAAGTATAACATTTAGCAGTTAAATTGATTCTGACTCCATATTCTGAAATGTAACAGAGTAACAAATTTATATCACTCTAAGAGTACAGCCAGAACCCAGATTACTAAATTTTAAATCCAAAGTATGCTTTTTCTCTATGATGTCTTCTAATATTTTGAATCACAATTTCATGGTTGTTTCAAGACATATATGACCCACTTACATACAAATGGGGCAAAAAAGGTATTATATGAGAAATAAATGTAAATGATAGAAGGATATTTGCCACATTCTCTCAAATTACTCATTACATATAAATAGGACACATGAAAATGTTTATGATAAAACTATGAGACTAATTTTTAAAGTTTACTCAATGACTAAACAGTGTTCAAATAAATGTATTTTTATGATTCAGGACAAGAATTAACTTTGGATTTAAAAAGTCAAACCAACTTCAATTTCTTTAAAAACTTTTTATCAACTTCAAAACAGCCTTTAACTCTGTGGGCTACAGAACAGAAAGAGAGGCAACTTCAGAAGCTCAGATCAATATTAAGAAATTATAAATATCACCCAATACAGAGCCAAGTGGCTTTTTATTTTCTTTTTAAGAAAATAAAAAATATAAAGGGGAAAAAGTTCCCTTTATTTCTGCAATAAATGTTCTTTTAAATATGACAAATATTAATTTTTAAGAGGAAAAAATAGGAAGATAAAAAGATTGGGTATTTCTTAATTAAAAAAATAAATAATGTGTACTTTACAAATATTTAAGGTCTTTATAAATTTTTCAAGTCTCAAATAATCCCACCATCCCAGTTGTAGGATTTACTAACCCGAAAGACACGCATAAGTATTTTGCAATCCTTTCTGCATCCACTATCTTTTTTTTTCATTCATCACCAAGCTTTCTATTATAATCTTTGTTTATTGGTGATGAGTTATAACAGAACAACCATTGGTTATTACTATTTTGAACTGTGTCTCCTGGAGTCAACACTTCATTTACAAAGTATTATTTGAAAATTATCCAACTGTCAAAATTCACAAGATAATACATTTTTCCTAACAGCACAGCTTGGGAAAACACACCTAGCAACGGTACCATGTGAAATTAAATTGTAGAAGTAATTAGACTACATGATTTACTACCACATATCAGAGTCTAAAAAATCATAGTTAAATAAACAAATTTATTTATCTACAATGACTATTTTCTATCCTATGGCATTTATACAACACACCAAGATGATGTCTGAAAATTAAGCAATATTCTGAGTTTCCCTGAGAATGCCAATAACTTGAGTCTTCTCTAACTAAGCTACTTAACCAATGTATTTTCACATGGATTTGTCGCTACATAAACGCAACCTAAATCTTAAATGAGGCAATCCTAAGTCTTTATATTCTAAATCAAAAATGAGGCAAAAATGAAGTTATTTTCTATTTTGGGAATCATAACATTATATGTGAAAAAAGCACTATACGGATTAAAAAACCATATAGATTTCTATGAACTTTTGTGGAAAGTTATAATTTGATCAATAAAGATATTTAGAAACATAGGGTAAAAAAGGAAAGTTTAAAAATGTTCACCTTCAATTTATTTCATAGGTCACTGTTATACCATCTAATAAGATAATTAAAAACATGCAAGCAGCTGGTACTATCGCTAAACAGATTAATGTAATAGTCTGTAGTCATATGTGCTGGCAAGGGGCTCGCCTCTTTGGAGAGGAGAAGGTCAGCTGCCCTTGGGAAAGGAGGAGGGTGATGGGGAGAGAACATTCCTTCTACCATGTGGCCCTGTGCTACAGTCACTAACTTAATCATCTACTGCAAACTGCTAATCGGCAAACTACTATTCTTCTTTCATACCCAGCAAGGGTCTCTCAGTTTTAATGTTTAAATAAGAAATACAAAAAACTCACATAGTTTGACAGAGAACACTGGTCTTTAAAAATCATAAGTTCTGTTCCATAAACCAATAATATAGTCTCAATTCTTATAAATTTTCCATTTTAACACATCATCTGCAAATTAGTTAGGAGACATATAAATGAATTTTAACAAGAAGTTCTAAAACAAGATCTAATCTATTATTACCTAGGCACCATATAATATTCATACTGGTGCCTTAGGAGTTAAATTCAGCTGCACTCCATTGGAATCAATGAAGCAAAATCACAAAAGACACAAATCCAAGTAAAACCTCCTGGCCTATGAAAAACCAATCTATGAACATTAGGCATATAGAACTATCGTGTTAGGATCTGATCGATCGTAAATTTCAGAATTTGTCAAAATTCCAAAACCCACCTCTGAACTTCTACAAAGAATAAAACATCTTCCTTTTATCAGTGCTATGTGTACAGATTTGCTATATGAAAGCAACCAAGAATATTGTATCAGATTGAGAGTTTCAAGCCTCAGGTTAAGCTTGTTCTTAGCTCGTTTTCTCCTAACAGACAAAAGATACTGTCCTGTAAGTCGCACATTCTTTTTTTACCTTCCTTTTAGTGTCTCTGCATCAGGGCACTGTAAAAAATTCTAAATACCAGAAGGTTACTAATGATCACAACGATGATGATGCCACAGACAAGAAGATAAAAACAGCTACTATTTACTCAGCATTTACCACATGACTCCCATCAACTCCTAATAAGTGTGTTTTTTGTTGTTGTTTTTTACCTCCACTCTAATGATGAGGAAACTGAGGCTAAGACTTGTCCAAGTTTCCCAAGTATTTGGAGACAGGATCTGAACCATCTCACCATATATTTAGGTATTATTAACAAATGAAAAGCAAAACAACAACAACAAGTGACTGTGCCCTCCTGAAAGTGACAAAGACCACAATACAAACACATAATGGGAAGAGTATATTAGGTGACCAATTCAAGACTGAATTCAAAAGTTACGCTATAAAAGGGTACACGTGTTGAGGGTTAAATGAAGGCTAAGGCAACAAAGTTACCAATTTATATAAAAGAATTAATTCCAGAAAGAATTAATAAATGCCATGGCTTGGCATTTGGATTTTCAAAAGGCTTTATCTTCTACATTTTATCAGTCTTTACAAGAGTTGTGAGGAGGAAGCAGGTTAGACATTAGAATGTCTGTCTTACAAGATGACAAACTAAGGCTAATCATTATCCTGGACACAAGTATATATAGCTTGAGTATGATGGCACAAGGCTGGAAGCCAGAACTGTCTGACTGTGAAGAAAGGTCAGGATTTCTGAAACAGTTTAAATAAAACAAAGGTAGAACTCTTAGGCTAAAGGAGCTTTGAGGGTTAACAGTCAGTCACATTTTTCTAATAATTTATTTAAGTGTAAAACAGCAATGATAGCAACGGAAAAATAATTTTCATTTTCAAGAGGGAATTTTACTGACAATTCTGTTGCATTTTAGAGTGATCATGCAACAATTCCTAGGTTTTATCAGTTAACCTTAATATGAAAATACACCCCAGAGCTGTGCTTCTATGAATTCTGCATTTAACCCAAGTGTCAAATTCACAAGTAAGCTCATTATATTGTAAGAGCTATTGCCTGCTGAGTAGAAAAATATTCATTTCACACCTTAAATACTATAATACTATTTAATAACAGCACTGGCCTGCCAACTATTAAAAGCTCGTTTTTATATATTGTACTACCTGAGCTTTTTATCTTGCCTTTTTAATTACAACAATAAATTAATATCCTAACATTACAACACTGACAGGCATTGATTAAAATTATATTAGTTAACAACATTAGTATTTATTGTGCAAAGTTGCATTAGGAGTTCATTTTCAAAGTACAATTATCATTCAATAATACTAAAACATTTTAATCTTCAAACTATTCAAGAATAAAATAAACCACAAGATAATACTGTGCCTTCACATTAACACATTTCTCTTAACTTTATATTATGTCCATTATTTAATATAATTAGGCAGACTACAAATATGATTGTAAAATTTAACTCACCAACAAAGTATATACACATATGGATTTTCCTTCCTTTGAAATACATCTCTATTTTCCTTTTGTCTTAGCTATTTTTTATTGTATTTATATCTAGCAATGATAGTAACATAGATTTCACATACATTATCATATTAACATTCCTCACTTACATGCCAAATCGTGAATGTTTAACTATCTTTTTTATTCACTTCAGCACTAAAAGAAGGATTTGAAGAATTCCAACATTTATAAGGTAGAATGAGTACACTGAAAATATAATGACAACATATGAGCTTTACTGCTGTGATAATACCCTTCTGGAACACCATGGGAACATAAGCCTTTTGTAGTATCTGTGACACTTGAACGACTGATTATTTATACAGACCCCAACAGATATAAAATAAAGATGTCAAGTGTTTCAATTACCATCTCATTTCTGGAATTCATAAACAAATTGTAAAAAACTTTCCCATTTACCACATTCTTATTAAGTGCTTCTTTCCTGTATACAAGGCCCTATTCTAGATATTACAAGCTTGCCTGGAATCTGAAAAAACAAATGACACAGTTCCAATTAGGGACATATAATATATTTTCAAATAAAATATAAAGGTTCAATCATAAACTCCATATTTATTACATAAAAGAAGGAGTTACAACTTAACATTCAAGTGAGTTTCCAAGTGCACAGTGGTTCTTGTATTTTATTTTGTCACTGCAAAAGTGTCAGAACTAATTAACCATCAGGATAGTGTACTCAAAGTATTTCTTTAAGAATCTGCACTGCTATCTACAATGCCAAAATGTATTATTATTGAATCCGTACCTTTTTTCCTTAAAACAACCTAGTTCTTATATTACATTGGTTAAGTATATGAATATTCAAATATTACTGGAAATCATATCTTTCTTATTCTTAGGTTTCCCTGTTATGAAGGTACAAAATCCATAAACATTTACTCAAGCAAATCAAGTTATAAGGCGAATATTATCAAAATACTAGAGAAGATACATGTTTTCTTAACTAGTATATCCTTTAAAAAAAAAAATCACTAATTGAGATGTAACTGTCCTGTTTGCTGAAGAACCAAATGGGATATAAACAAATAGCACTTGATGTAACCACGGAGTACATTTCATTTTCTCGTAGATGCTCATAAGAAATATATTCTGTTTTAACAGGAAACTTAAACAAATGGAAGGCTTTAGTACAGTAACAGACATACTGGAAAAACAAAATCAAAAATAGATTGTAATGGAGCTTTATACTACATGTGCATTCATACCAATTATACACTAACAACTGATATCTACAATAAGGCCATTTACTTAAGAACTTAAAAGGTTACATTGTTATTACTCCGTAATTATGCAGAACAATCGCATATCACAATATTCTTTACATTTGACTTATTTTTAAAGCACAGGTAACATTTCCTTACTACTCTAAGATTAGAATCCTGTAACATTAGGTATCTTGTATATTATCTTGTAATAATATGTATCTATGTATTCATCACCTACCTATAGGAATTAAAAGTCCCATCAGATTCTAAAGTAGAACTTCTTCTTCCATTTTTATTTGACTCTCCTGGAAAAAAAAATTTAAAAACACTGAAATAATGAAGATTATGAAACTGAATATTTTAGTTGAAAAGCTGCTCTTTTCAACTCACACTTTTCAAAAGTCTGACAGCTCTGTGCAATATATTGGGTCCAAAAGCATTATCCCTTTATCCCTCCCCCAAATATCTCTTGTAATCAGAGGTCTTTATGCAAAAAATTCATTTCGATGCTAAACTATAAATGCCACCACTCCTAAATTGGATAGAAATACTATAAAAATAATTGCTAACAGAACGAAGCACAGTACATTATTTTATGACTCATAAACAAAATCATAGTTTATAAACCATTTAATCATATAGTAGTGTTTATAAACAAAGGGCAACTCTTTGTTAGTGACCAAGTCACCTGTCCTGACCACTGGTACAGCCAAAAGAGAGCAGCAGAAAGGGGACCTGGGATGTTTCCCAGTCCCCAGCTCTCCATGGCCCAGGAATGTGGTAAGCAGAGAGGTAAAAGAGAAAAAGCAGTCTTGGGAGGTGGTGAATGCATTCCAACGAGCTTTTAATACACCTTAATATTTTTCTTGAAACTTTATGTTTTAACTGTGGGCAAAAGTTCAGCAATTTTAAAAATGAAAAAACAACACTGAAAGATATTTCTGCATCATATGGTAATACCAAACATTTAGAAAAAAAAAATCCCACTTGAGAAATTGTTATATTCATAGTATCAGACTTAGAACAAATTCATACCTATTAGTTTAAAAATTATAAAAATAAATGTGCTAAAAAAGTTTAAAAAATGCTTACCAATGCCACAGTATAAAATATATATGCTTATTGACAGAAATTTAATTTTAGTAGTTTATACTTTAAAACATATACTTCAAAGTATAGTTTTTATGAAACCATAGTATACTACTATTAAATAGACCATTTATTCTTAGAAACAAATTAAAAAGACTAGATTCTGATTACATTTTACACTCCTAATTCTTGTAATATAACTATCAAACATCAGGTTATATCCATTTTTATATTTAAAGCTTAATAATTTAATGATTTATCCATTTTAATTTATACTTTTAATCCACTTTAAACAATCTAAGGTGCCACTGGAGATCATCACAGTGGTCCTGGTTAAGTCAAATAGTAATTACAGAGCTTTCACTTTAAAGATGAGATTATTTTTAATTATTGAGTACAGTACTTAAGGTACCATACTTATATAATTATGCTACTCATTAAATGGTTATTGAAAGCTGAAATGTAATTTTAATGACAGCTACCTATTTTTCTTTGCACATTTTATAGTTGACAGATTAGTCAAGAATGTTGGTTCTTTTCAAAATCTTTACAGCTGTGCCAAAGTGTTTAGGAGGACCAGAACTGGACTGAGTCCACTTACTAACTTTTAACTCTATTCTTTTTTCGAAATGCACTTCAGGTTTTTTTTTCCCCCTTAAACAAAAATCCTAAAATGGATTATAGCATTCAAAACTATTGCCAAAATTTATAGAAGAAAATTATCCAAAATCACTTAAATGTTTAAGATCAATTTAGCTGGGCATATTTTGGTAATTCTTTGAAAACACTGATACTATAAGATCAGTCATACAACATACTTTATTTTCTTAAAAAATTAATGGTATTATAATAAACTAAAAGGATTTAAAGAAAATTACTGTTTCTTACTAAATGAAAATTTCCTATAACACATGTTATTTAACAGCTTGCAGACATTTCCTGTGAAACATTCTATAATCAGCATAAAATAAGTAACTATATCATACATTTAAAATATGAGCTTTCTTTCTCTTTAAAACTAAAGATTATAATTACTTAAATACATAAGATCTCACCAATAGAATATTTCTTCCTTTCTGCTGATATTTACCAGACAAATATAAAATCCTTCAAATAATTAAGAGACTTTCAGCTTTTTAAACTAGGTTTTGCCATCATAATATATTACAAAGCTTTTCTCCCATCTTATACCTGTTTCAAAATGAGCATATCACATTAAATGTAACCTTCGAAGGATGGGAATAAGGAAAAAAAAAGCAGTTTTTCTTTCCTGAAAACATACCAAATAAGGAGCACACTTATTTTTCTAAACAGTATTAGAGAAAAGATTTCAGAGTTTGTTATATGGGGAAAAGGCAATAAAGTTTTGAAGCAGGAAAAACCGCTTTGTTCCTTCAAACCTCTAGTTGAAATTAATTACAGCAAATGTTTATGAAAACATCTGTTCCTTACAGTTATAAATTCTTAATTTTAGTATGGACGATTCCAGATTCTTATTTTGGAAGGAAATTGTCTGACAATTGAAAGATTTACAAAAGAACAGGCAGAATTTGTAATTCTGGAAAATTGTATATACAGTGTGTATATCCTGCAGAGATTTTCATTTGTGTGAAACATGTGGAGGGCCTTTAAACTGGTAACTAGGAGAAGTCAAAGACAAACAGAGAGGTTCCTCCTTGATTTAAGGTGTTATACAATAAAAACATACATGTAATAGAAGGAAACATAAACCAATAATTATAAATAAATGCTACTTTAATATGAATCTAATTTGGAGCAAGTATAATAAACTAATTATTAATTTTATCAAGGATTTTAATAAGTCTAATGCCAATACAATCATGGGAAGATATGAGTAGTGTTCCCCCAAAATAACAACAGGGGGTGCAAGAGAGTTTAATATGATGTTTTTAGTTGCTGTTCTGATTCTTGTACTAAGTTGTCAGGTAGCCGTAACTGTAACAAGGATGTATAGGTTGTTTTCAGATCTCTCTCTCCCCCTCTTCACTTCCCTCTCTCTCTCTCTCTCTCTCACACACATACAAACACACACACAAGCATAAGCACATTATCACAGTAATCTTGCACAAAGACCTTTAAATGATCAGACAGCACAAATACTTAAAACGTGTTTTAAGATAACAGATTACCTTTCACTTGCTTGAAAAGTAACTTAATAAATTTTTAAAATACAATTGTGATTTTAAAAGTATTTCAATATTTAATGGAAGTTAACCAATAATCTAGATACATTTATTGAGGAAATTTTAATAAATAAATTACAAACATACTATATATGTTGCTATGTATATTGTGCAACATATATTCACAGGAATAGTTCGTCAATTATTTGTGACCATTTCAATGTGAAATTTACATAACAGGTATATTTCTCATTGGTAAATACTTTGTAAAATGAATTCCTAGCACTCACAATTAAAATAAGTTGATCAATTTGAAAAAAATATCCTTGTAGCCAAATTATTTTAAATGAGGGTAGAAAGAGCATATACTTTCCATTAGGAATTTCTAACATACATGTATCTAACTTACTAAGCAAATAATATGTATAATGGTGACTTAAATCTTAAAACAAGATAAATTAAATTCCAGATTCTTTTTTTTTTAAAGATTTTATTTATTTATTTGACAGAGAGAGATCAGATCACAAGTAGGCAGAGATACAGGAAGAGAGAGAGGAGGAAGCAGGCTCCCTGCTGAGCAGACAGCCCGATGCAGGCCTCGATCCCAGGACGCTGAGATCATGACCTGAGCCGAAGGCAGAGGCTTTAACCCACTGAGCCACCCAGGTGCCTGCAGATTCTTTTTTAACTTTTACTGCAGTCATGTTTAGCTAAGGGCATTTATAATATCTATGTATTGTTGAAATCATGCTAAATGAAGATTTACAATAGATTTTTATAGTGCTTTTTATGTACAAATATCTTCGTGAAGTAGAACCAGATATTTTAAACTAGGTTAGGTTAAAAACTACTGGAATAATGCTATAAACAAACACATCTATTCAACTGGGCTCTCAGTATACATGTAAACAACATCAAGTTTTAGAAGATTACTACATCATACTATGTATGAATTCCAAAAGGTATTACATAATTTAAAAAATAAGGTTTATCTCTATAAATTGTTACAGAAATGTCACCAAGTGTGTGCAATGAATATTTAATAGTAAGAGTGGAAAAAAGATATGCTTTAAACTAAGTTGAAAACAAACCTATGGATAGCTACATTTAGTTGTGATAGGATAAGATGCCATAAATAGTGTAGAGACCTGAAACCTTTTGTTTCTTTTAATGAACATTACTACTGAAATGTTTATTAAATTTAAAATCCCATTCAAAGAAAATGATTTAAAAAAATAAAAAAAAATCAATAAATTAAGTATATTCATGTGCTGACATAGTAGGGCAAAGTGTAATGACTCAGCATTGTCTATGAAGACAGTAGACACTAAGGACGTTATCTCAACAGAGAGACCATAGTCTCTCTTCACTAATTTATTTATGCTAAAGATCCCCAGTGCTCAAGTAAATACAAAATATTTGTCTATTCAATAATATTCCATTTTCTCTATTACTATTACCTACATTCTAATGATTTAATGGCCATATTTAATTTTCTACCTAATATTTAGAAGTTATTATTTTATTTTTTCACCTCCAAAAATGTTTATTAGCATGATTAAAAACATTTTTTTGAATAAGGACAGAATTTCTAAACATGAGTGTCAGTGGCTTTACCTTATAACCAAATATTTGCAAGTGAATGGACAGCTTTATTGCCAGTCTTCCCTTTATTAAAAGCAATCCATATTTATTGGTTCCATGTGAAGCTGGGACCATTGCTGTAACTGGGAACGAGTCCTTACGGCAACTAAGTATAAAAATTATCTTCCATAATTAGAGAGCGACTTGTATTACTGAGTAAAGAGTTAATAAAAATCCTCAAAGAGTTGGGTTTTTGTTTTTTAAAAACATTCCTTTTACACACTAGAAAGAAATAATTAGTACTTTGGCTGTTTAAATCACTACATGATATTTACAATGGCAGTCCCCAAAGGTCCTCCCTTCACATAATCACAAACACAGACCCTCTTCTGGAGTGTACATTTTGAGGGTAGGCTCTGAAGACTTGGGACTCCAAGTATTTATTCTGGTTTAAAAACAGTAGTAAGTAGTCATTACACATGTTGCCTTCACATAGGTATGGCAGTCTGGTGAAAGCTTTGGTAACAAAATCAGCTTTTCTGAAAACTTCAGGCAAGCTATTGACTTGTTCTTCCCAATTCTGTCCCTTAATTTCTAACATTTCTAATGGTTTCTCCCACTTGCTACCTGTTTTCCACATAGGGATTAAAGGGTAAAAACAGAGCAAGGATGACCCTGCCTCTCACTGGCTCCAGGACAACTCTGATATCTTTCAACACAGTCAGGGGCTGATCGCAGCTGTCCAGCACATCTAAGCAACTTACATCATATTGTAACCCTGTATTCTGCTATTCATTTATACCAAGCACTTTGTATTTCTTCTTCTGAAGCTGCCGTATCATAGTTTCAGAGAACCCAGTAGCATATATTTCTTTAAGACGAGAGTTCATGATTTTTCTGACTTCTTCATTTCTAGTACCTAAATCTATGGGCTTTCCAATCTGGATTAATTTTTGCAATCTCTGAAACTGATCTGGTGAAAATGCAAACACTGAGCCTCTTCTTAGCAACCCACTGATAGATATTCTAGACATAAACAGGCTGAAAACAGATGACACAAAAGTGACATAACTGGACATATAGTCAGTCTGATTTCTCAATGCTGTTAAGAACATCTGTGTTCCTGATTAAGGTAACTCTAAACAAAGAGAGTCTGGAGTGATTCACATTTCTCTCTATTACACAACTACTACTGGTGGTTTTTCTTCCTGCTGGCCTCGGCCCTGCCACCCTGTCAGGGCCGCTTCTTTGATAAAGGTAAATACATAAGTATATACAAAGCCAGTATTACTGTATTTAAGGTTTGTATTGCTAAAATTTATTTCCTACAAGATATGAAACACAAATGCATAAAAAATAATTATAAATCTATGCTACAGAGCAACAATGTATAAAAATGTAACTTGTAACACAACATAAAAAGAGAGGAAGAACACTTCCAGGGAAGATGTTGGAGTAGGAGGACCTTAAGCTCACTTGTCCCATGGATACAACTACATAGCAGTCACATCAGTGTAATTAACCCAGAAAATGAATAGAAGACTGGCAAAACAAACTCCACAACTAAATGTAGAGAACAGGCCACATCAAAGAGAGTAGAAAGGGCAGAGACATTGTGAGGAGCTAAACCCCAAGGGTCTGGCCACCAAAGGCAGGGAGCCATGGGCACAATAAGAGGGGAGAAACAGAATACCATACTGAAGAGGATGCAAGAGAAAGACAAATCCCCTAACATTTGCTTCGAAAACCAGAGAGGCCAAATTTCATTACTTCTTATAACGAGCAGGATGTAAAGCATGGAACTTTAAAAATCAGTTCTGGGAGAGGCAGGAGGGGGATAGGAAACTGAGTCCTTGCCTTAAAGAGAGAGCACAAGGAGCAGCCAGCAGAAATACAGCATAGATTAAGCAGTTTGAAAAATGCCCCTGGCATATAGGAGGGAGAGTTATTTACTAATCTCAGAGTTCACTGAGGGACTTCTTCAGGAGCAAAGGAGGAGGCAAGTACCATTTCTCTCCTCCACCAACCAGGATAAACGTAGGGCCACTTGCAGAAACCACTGCAGTGCCTGCATTCATTACCTAGCTGCATACGCTATGCTCTGCCCCCTTCAGCTGAGCCTGCCTCAGTCCTGGTGCTTCAGGCCCCCTCTGCCAGAAGACCTGCAAAAATCTCGCCAACACTGCATCTCCCAACTGCACAATTTGCAGGGCCTTGGTCCTTAAGGCAGTAACGCTCACCTCCCATGGAGGACACCAACACCTTTTTAAAACTGTACCACTCATCTTTTTTTTTTCTTTTTTTTTTTTTATTCTTTGTCCCAGGGGTACAGGTCTGTGAATCATCAGGCTTACATCTTTCACAGCATTCACCAAAGCACAAACCCTCCCCAGTGTCCATAACCCATCCACCCTATCCCTACCCTCCCGCCCCCCAGTAACCCTCAGTTTGTTTTGTGAGATTAGGAGTCTCTTATGTGTACCACTCATCTACATGCACTTGAAGAGTGTCCCTGGCCACCCCAGTATCCACAGTAGCTGTGTGTCCCTTGTGGAAGAAGAGGACCAGCACCATCTTGTTAAAAGTGTGTGCCCCACTCATGACTTTCAAGAGCAAGAGACCTAGCTGACTTGCCTAATACAGAGAAACAGACACAGAGACAAAATGAAGAGAAAGAGGAATAAGTCCCAAATGGAAGACCATGACAAAAATCACAGCAAGAGACCTACATGAAACAGAGATAATTAATATGCCAGATAAAGAATTTAAAATAATGATCATAAAGATACTCATTGGACATAACAAGTAGTGGAAGACATCAGTGAGACCCTTAACAAAGAGATGGAAAAGAGTCAATCAGAGATGAAGAATTCGATATCTGAAATTAAAAATATACGAGATGAAATAAACAGTAAACTGGAGGAAGCAGAAGAATGGATCAGTAACCTGGAGGACAGAATAATGAGAAGAAATCAAGCTGAATAGGAGAGAGAATAATCATTTAAAAAATGAAAAAAGAATTAAGGAATTCAATGACACTATCAAGCATACTAACATTCACATTTTAGGGATCCCAGATGAAGGACAGAGAAAAGGGAGGAGAAAATTTATTTGAAAAAATAATAGCTGAACACTTCCTGAATCCGGGGAAGGAAACAAATTCAGATCCAAGATGTGCAGAGATCTCCCAACAAAATCAATCAAAAGAAGATCACACCAAGACACATATTAATTAAAATGGCAAAAAGCAAAGATAAAGGAAGAATTTTAAAATCAGCAAGAGAAAAGAAAAAGTTACCTAAAAGGAAAACCTCATAAGGAAAAAAGTGGATTTTTCAACAGAAACTTTGTAGGCCAGAATAAAGCGGCATGATATATTCAAAGGGCTAAAAGGAAAAATCTGTAGCCAAGAGCATTCTATCCAGCAAGGGTATTATTCAGAATAGAAGGAGAGATAGAGGTCCAGATTTTCATCTGGAGACAGATGAAAATAAAACACAACAATCCAAAATTCCTCAAATGCACCAAAAGTAGTTCTACTAGGGAAGTTACAGCAATATAGGACTACCTGAAGAAGTAAGAAAAATCTCAAACAACTTAAACTTGCAGCAAAAGGAGATAGAAAAAGAACAAAATCCAGATCCAGCAGAAGGAAGGTAATAATAAGCATTAGAAGAGAAATAAATTATATAGACACTAAAAAAATAGAACAGAGCAATAAAATTAGGAGGTGGTTCTTTGAAAAGATTGACAAAATTGATAAACTTCTACCTAGACCCATCAAAAAAACCAAACAAACCAACAAAGAAAAAATTACAAAAAAAAGGTAGGACTCAAAGAAACAAAACCAGAAATGAAAGGGGAGACATAACAACTCACAGCACAAAAAATACAAAGGATTATAGGAGTATTATGAAAAACTATATGCCAACAAACTGGAAAACCTAAAAGAACTGGGAAAACTCATAGATACATGTAACTTGCCAAAACTGAAGCAGGAAAAAAAAAATTTGAACAGATCAGGATTACCAGGAATGAAACTGAATCAGCGATCAAAAGTCTCTCAACAAACAAGATGTCCAGGACCAAACAACTTCAAAAGTGAATTCCACCAAACATTTAAAGAAGAGTTAGTACCTATTCCTCTCAAACTTTTCCAAAAAATAGAACAGGGAAGAAAATTGCTAAGTTCATTCTATGAGGCCAGTGTTACTCTCATACCAAAACCAGATAAAAATACAACAATAACAACAACAAAAAGAACTACAGGCACCTCTAGTGAACACAGATGCAAAAATCCTCAACAAAATATTAGCAAATTGAATCCAACAATACATTTAAAAAACGATCTGCCATAATCAAGTGGGATTTATTCCCGGGATGCAAAGGTATATCAATATTTGCAAATCAATGTGATACATCACATCAATAAGAGAAAGGATAAAAACCATATGATCATTCCAATAGATAGAGAAAAAGCATTTGACAAAGTACAACATCCATTCACAATAAAAACCCTCAATGAAGTAGGCTTAGAGGGAACATACCTCAATATAATAAGTGCCTTATAAAAAAAAAACTCACAGCAAACACCAGACTTAATGGTTAAAAACTGAAAGCTTTTCTCTTAAGGTGAGGAATAAGACAAGAATGTCCACTCTCACCACTTTTATTCAATATAGTACTGAAATACCTAGCCACAGCAATCAGCCAAAACAAAGGAATAAAAGGCATACAAGTTGATAAGGAAGAAGTAAAACTTTCACATTTCAGATGACATACTATATACAGAAAACCCTAAAGACTCCACCAAAAAACTTGCTAGAACTGACAGATCAATTTCAGTAAAGTTGAAGGATAAAAAAATCAATGTACAAAATCTGTTGTACTTCTACTAATAATGAAGCAGCAGAAAGAGAAATGAGGAAAACAATCCCATTTTGAATTATACCAAAAAGAATAAAATACCTAGGAATAAAGTGAACCAAAGAGGTGAAAGACCTGTACCCTAAAAACTATAAAACACTGATGAAAGAAATTGAAGATGACACAAAGAAATGGAAGGACCTTCCATGTTCATGGACTGAAAGAACAAAAATCATTAAAATGTCCATATTACCCAAAGCATCCTTCACATTTAATACAATCCCTATCAGAATAACAGCATTTTTCACAGATTTAGAACAAACAATCCTAAAATGTATATGGAACCACAAAGACCCCAAATAGCCAAAGTAATCTTGAAAAAGGAAAACAAAACTGGAGGTATCTCAATTCCAGACTTCATGATTATATTACAAAGTAATCAAAGTAATCAAAACAGTATGGTACTGGCACAAACAGACACAAAGATCAATGGAACAGAGTCCAGAAATAAACCTATCATTATATGGTCAATTAATCTTGGCAAAGCAGAAAAGAATATTCAACAGAAAAAAGACAGTCTTTTCAACAAATGGTGCTGGGAACACTGGACAGCAACATGCAAAAAAATGAAACTGGACCACTTTCTTACACCACAGACAAAAATAAATTCAAAATGGATTAAAGCTAAATGTGAGAAAGGAAACCATTAAAATTCTAGAAGAGAGCAAAGGCAGTAATTTCTCTGACAATGACTATAACAACATCTTAGATATGTCTCCTGAGGCAAGGGAAACATACAGAAAAATAAACTATTGGGACTTTATCAAAATAAACAGCTTCTGCAGAGCAAATGAAACAGCCAACAAAACTAAAAGACAACCTACTAAATTGGAGAAGATATTTGCAAATGACATCCAATAAAGGGTTAGTATTCAAAATATATAAATAATATATAAATAACTTATAAAACTTGACACCCAAAAAACAAATAATCCAATTTAAAAATGGGCAGAACACATGAACAGACATTTGTCCAAGAAGACGCACAGATGGCCAACAGACACATTAAACGATATTCAACAACACTCATCATCAGAGAAAAGCACGTCAAAACCATAGTGAGATATTACCTCCCATCTGTCAGAATGGCTAAAATCAAAAACACAAAAACAAGTATTAGTAAGGATATGGAGAAAAAGGAACCCTCATGCTATGTTGGTGGGAATGCAAACTGGTGTAGGTACTGTGGAATCAATATGGAGGTTACTCAAAAAATTAAACACAGAATTACCACATGATGCAATAATTCCACTATTGGGTATTTACCCCAAGAATACAAAAACACTAATTCAAAAGGATATATTCACCCCTGTGTTTATTGCATCATCATTTACAATAGCCAACTTATGGAAGCCACCTAAGTACCCATCAATAGATGAATGAATAAAGAATATGTTGTGTGTGTGTGTACATGTGTATATATACACAATGGAATATTATTCAGCCATAAAAAGGAATGAAAACTTGCCATTTGCAATGACATGGTTGGAGCTACAGAGTATAATGCTAAACAAAAAGTTGATAAGAGAAAGACAAATACCATATGATTTGATGCACACGTGGAAGAAACAAACAAGCAAAGGTCAAAAAACAGAGAGAGAGAGGAACCAAGAAACAGACTGTTAACTACAGAGAACAAACTGATGGTTACCAGAGGAGAGGTGGGTGGGAGGATGGGTAAAATAGGTGAAGGGAATTAAGATTACACTTATCTTGATGAGCAGTAAAATACATGGAATTCCTGAATCACTATATTGTACACCTGAAACAAATATAACACTGTATGTTAACTACACTCAAATTAAAACTTTTAAAAAACATAAAAAAGGGAAAAAGGAAAGAACTAAAGAGGAGTAGATATTTTGTATACTATTAAGTTTTGGTATCAACTTGAAATAGATTGTTATAAATTTAAGATGTTAAATGTAATTCCTGTGATTAATTACAGAGACCATATCTAAAAAAGTTACACAAAAAGCAATGTGAAGGCATTCAAGATGATCACTAAAAAAATTAATAAATAAACACAAGAAAAAGTAGTAATGGAGGGAAGGAGGGGGAAGGGTAAAAACATACGGAACACAACACCAAAATAGTAGAAGTGAGTACTATTTTATCAGCAGTTACTTTAAATGTAACTGTATTAAAGTTTTCAATCAAAGGCAGAGATTACCAGAATGGATTAAAAAAATTATACAACTATATGTTGCCCACAAGATCCAAAACTTAAGATTCAAAGACACAAGAGACTGAAAGTCAAAGGGCAGAAAAAGATATTCTATGTAAAAAGTAGTCAAAAAAGTAATACTGTGGCTATACTGATACGAGACAAAATAGACTGTCAAAAACTGTTATAAGAGACAAAGAAGGACATTATATATTGATAAAAGGAAAACTGGAAATTTTTCAAGTATAAGTGCAAATATGTGTGTCTATAAATGGAGAAAAGACAGATAAATATGTGGGTGGAGTCTATATAAACATGGTAGTTTTAACTTTTAAGGAAAAAAATATGCTACTGATCATCTTTGGTTAAATTTTAAAGTAACTGCCAGCAACAAAACACTTGCTGAGCTGGTAAAATTAAATTGCCACATTCAGTTTAGTGAAATTTTAAAGTAAAGGCTTCATAACACCAACTAAAAGTCTCGAGCAAGACAAAACTAACTGTATACTCCACCATTTACTGGCTCTGTTATTTACTGTTCAGGTATCTCTGTTTCTTCGTTTGGAATGGGGAATATAACAGTTTCTACCACAGAGTGTGGTTACAAGGATTAAATAAGAAAACTCAAGTAAAGTGCTTAGTGTAGGCCTGTAGCATAATGTAATTCCTCAATAAATGTTAGCTGTGATTTTTCTGAACATATTAATCTATTTAACGTACTGGATACAGTGAAGGAATAAAATTAAAAGGCTATTCTATCTAAAGGAAATAAGCTTATTTATAATTAAAATAATTGAAAATTGTAACTCTTCTAGTCACTAAAAAGCATTTCTGATAAGTTTGACAATTAACAAAAAACATAGTTAATGGGTTATGTAACTGTGCAAGTTCTGTGGTATTCTTTTAATATCTTTCCTGATTATGATTATCATACCAAATATTGAATATGATGACAGAGAGTAGAAAAAAAATCAGAAAATTAAATAAAATTACACCCTTGAAATATAAAGCCAACTAATGCATGAACTTAATATATATGTTTCTTGAGATGATAAAATATACACAGATAAAGAACTAAAACAACAGTCAATCTAGTAATAAAACTATCTCATATAGGATAGTTTATAATATTACCCATACACCAGAAAAAAACAAGCTTTAATAAGAATTATTAATGATTCTGCAACTGAGTAAAAAAAAAGGTCTAATTTCAAAGATAGTCCCAACTGTAACTATCTAACAGTTAACCTGTAATAATACACAAATGCAAATATTTCTATTTATTGATTGTTATTTCTGGACATACTGTTATTTCCCCAGGCATTCCACAGATTTAAATTTGCTTGATTTAATGGGGGGGGGGGAAGCAGACCAGGAATCAACCAGGAAAACAGAATTCCAATGCAAACTTAATCTCTCTGGATCCTAAAATCCACATCTATTAAAATGGGTAGGACCAGTTCAGTCTAAACTCATGAACATGATGATCATCCAAATCACCTTGTGACAAGTAAGTAAAAAGAGAGTGTACATGCGTGTGATGTGTTTGAAAGAAAGCAAAGGTGAGACTGAGATCATGATGGTGGGTCTATGATTCCCTACCTATAAATGGTTTTATGATTATTTTGGTGATCCATGAGGCTTTTTTTTTTAGTCCAAAATAATAAGCTTCTACTGTGCTAAAAGTGAGTCTCCTATTGCAGAAGGCAATTTAATTTGCCCCAAACAAGATTATTGAATATCTTATGTGTTAACATTTACTGTGGACTATCATAAGCACAAGCTTCAATTTCACTTTCCAGCAGTAGTAGTGGGCTGCACTGAGCTGAGTCAACGCTGTACATCATCCTACTATGACCAGTATTGATGGAAGGGTGCAGACTGGAGGTGGCAAGCAGAACACCGTTATTGGCCTGTGTGGTCCTCCTGCATACCACCTGGACTTCAAAAGTACCTTCCTAAAAGAGTTACACAATACCAATGCTATACTTTAGATAAGTACAAAGCACACTTATACTAAGTAGATCAACAACAAATTTGAGAAGAGCTTCTTCAGAAGTAAATGTATTAAAAAGAACATTTGAAAATATTTCTTTAAAGAGTTTTAAGGTCAAGGATGATTATTATGTAATTTTCCCTTTGCTATTTTTCAACAAAAATTCAAATGATTTGGTTTAGACCCTGATCAACTGAAATTTTTAGTTTAGCTATTAATTTTAACAAATGTTTTAATGAAATGTCCCACCAAAACACCAAACCAAAACAAAACACAATAGCTTTTCAAAGAAAATCTAATTGAGGGCGCCTGGGTGGCTCAGTGGGTTAAAGCCTCTGCTTTCGGCTCAGGTCATGATCTCAGGGTCCTGGGATCGAGGCCCGCATCGGGCTTTCTGCTCGGCAGGGAGCCTGCTTCCTCCTCTCTCTCTGTCTGCCTCTCTGCCTACTTGTGATCTGATCTCTCTCTATGTGTCAAATAAATAAATAAAATCTTTAAAAAAAAATCTAATTGATACTTAGGTAATTCTAACCCTGATATTAAATTATGTTAAGTGCCTCAGTGAATATAAAAAAAATAATATACAAATTATTTGCTAAATAAAATGGAGTATATCTAGCATTGAAGTCCTATTTCATTTTCTATAAATCTTTCAAATAATAACTATAAGATATTTATATTAATTATTCTTTTACTTCAGTATATAAAATAAGGAAATACCTTTCTCTACAGAACAGATTCCTTCAGGCACTTCCCATTTTCACTCCCAATTACAATCAGTGCTAGATACTTCAAGATTGGTTTAACATCTAGTGAGTGGAAGACACTTCATAAAATGTAAAGATATCCATTAACCAAAAATGATTAACTTAGCGGATATAAAATATCACACATTTTGTATGAAATATTGAAGTGAGAACTATTTGAAGGATATAAATTACCATCCATGAGCTAGAGTAAATAATCCTGTTTATGTTTTAAATGACAGCTAGTTGAACAAGTTCGTATATCAAAGATCTACTTAAAAAGTATAACAGGCATTTTAACTATAAATCCCTAAGTTCTGATGAAGAACCAAGGGTAAATATTCTAAAACATATCTTTACTCTTACAAATGATTTACTAAACTAAATCATGTTAAAATACAGTAATCTCAGGGCAGCTGGGTGGCTCAATTAAGCAACTGCTTTCAGCTCAGGTCAAGATGTCAGGGTCCTGAGATGGAGTCCTGCCTCAGGCTCCCTGCTCAGCAGGGAGTCTGCTTTTCTCTCTACCTCTGCCTGCAGCTCCCCATCTCCTGCTCTCTCTCTGTGTTAAATAAATAAATAAATAAATAAATAAATAAATAAATAAATAAATAAATAAATAAATAAAATCAATCTTTTTTTAAAAAGTATTAATAGGGCACCTGGGTGGCTCAGTGGGTTAAAGCCTCTGCCTTTAGCTCAGGTCATGATCTCAGGGTCCTGGGATCAAGCCCCCCATCAGGCTCCCTGCTCCCCATCAGGGAGCCTGCTTCCTCCTCTCCCTCTGCCTGCCTCTCTTCTTACTTGTGATCTCTCTCTCTGTGTAAAAAATTTCGAAAGTATTAAAAATACAGTAATCTAAAATCCTCAAGTACAAATCAAAAATATTTTAATATTCACCATTTCCTTTAAAGATTCAAAACATTAACTGACCCATAAAAATGTTTTATTTTGTAAATTATATTTGTTATGACATTAAAGAATTACACTAAAATCTGATTTTTAAAGAGAAATTATAAATCCATAAACTGATCTCTATTTACCATTTTATGATAAAGTATAATTATTAGTGGAGATGATTTATTAAACCTGATAACAAGGAATATGTAAAAGAAAAAATGACTTCTCCTTTAAGTTTCCTAGGAAATATGCAATGTACAAAATTCAACATCCTTTTAGAGAACAAAAAATATCATTCAAAGTAGTTATTTATTGAGCATTTTAACCAAGCTAACATATTTAGTTATCTAGACAAACTGAAAATGGACTAATTCATAATGCATTTACTGATTCAAACTTCTATTCATGCACCTGGATCATGTGATAGTTTTTCTACTTATTTATTCTTTCAACAATTATGCGTTGAGTCTGCCTACATTTTAGAACTAGTGATCCAATAGTAAGCAAAAGCTCAAAACCCATCCCTGACTTAAGTTTGTCCAAAGTTCAGCAGAGGAGAGAGAAAGTCTAAGCAGTGTACACTGACAACTTGGAAAAATATTACATAGTTACATATTCTACTATACAATAACATAGGAGAGAGGAGAAGCCACTGACCAAAAAGAGCATGAAAAGTACTCCACTAGAGATCAACATGCGCCAGGATTCTGTGAAGCTCAGGTCAAGGATTTGGGTCAAGATGAAATAGGAAGGCAGTGAAAGAAATGTAAGGAGAAGTAGAACACAATGAAGTTTGCAGCTTTAAAAAGATCACTTGAAATTCAGGGTGAAGGAATCTGAGGGTGGGTATAGGAGAGGAGAGTGAATGGAAGAATATTGAATAAAAGCCCTTGTACTGTAAGGCAAAAAATGATGATAAAATAGCTATATTGGTCATATTCTCATACCATCTTAGAAATGGCAACTCTCCATTTTTAAAACTTATTATTATTATTTACTGAGAACCTACTATGTGCCAGACAGTTTTTATGACATGGGAGTACTATAGTGAACAAAATAGAATTTAGTGTGAGGGTGGAGGGAAGCAGGAGAAAACACAAGAAAATGAATTCTTAACAGATTAAATCCAGATAATTACAAGAGCTGTAAAGAAAATACAGCAGGAAAAAGAAATACAGCAGAATAATGTGATATTCAGTGACTGGGGGAGGATGCTCTCTGCAGGGAGATTAATGCCTGATTTGAAATTCTAGTAACAAGAAAAAAATTAGGTATTTAAACATCAATGGCAAAGGGTAAAATATGCAAAGGCCCTAGAGCAGAAGCTGGCTTTTAAAAAAGAAAAGAAAAAGAAAAAAAGTCAAGATGGCTCAAAGGCTAGGAATAGAGTTCTGGGAGGTGAGGTCTCTGGGAGAAGGAGCAGTTGTTGAACTTGAGGTTATACAGAGAGGAAGTCTAGATTTTACAAGCTACCATAAGTTTTAAAATGATACACAAGATCTACTTCTTGTTTGAAAGATGATTCTAGCTGTGAACACTAAATTGAAAGTGGGGGGGCAAGATGGAAACTAAGAGATCAGTTAGGATCTACACCATAGGATAACCTGATAAAATGGGCAAAAATAACTGCATACTTAATTCTAAGATAGTGTACAAGAGGATTTGAAATTTGAAATCCTCTGAAATGACCTGAAATTTTTCCTATAGTGGAAAGGTAAGTACCTGTGCTAATATTTTAATTCTGTATATAGTGAAGAATCATCTGAAGTTGATTATTAATAATTTTATTTTTACAAACTGCTTTCTATATAGATCAGAAATTTGGTTTCTAAGTAAGACTGACATCTGGTCACACACACACACACAAAATACAAACAAGAAACAGTAAAATAGCACATTACAGATTATAGTAGGATTTCTAGTCCCATCCAACATGAAGGACCAGTGCAAGCCTCTCTCTCCCACTGATTTCAACTAAAAACTCTGGGCAAAGTACTAAAAGCAACTTCTTGAGGACTCTGAAATGTAAACAATAGCAGGCATACTGGACAAGGACTCAAAGATACAGGGGTGGAGAATGTTCAGGATTTTTTTTCTCCTTCATCTCCCAGGTTTGAGCTCAGGTCAGGCTGAACCTAAGAACTAAATAAATAGCAGGCACCGACAGCAAAAATTCCAATCCTGTTTTTCTGGCCCTGGGAAAAGAATCCTCTTTTTTTCCCCCATTCTTCCACTCCAACCTTGCAACAAGGTAAAGCCTAACTGTAGAACTACACAGCTATAGTGGGTGGGTGGTAGCATGTAAAACCCTGAGGAATAAAGCTATCTTTTCAGATAGAATAGCAGGAAAGGAAGTCCCTATTGTGTGAACAATGAGGAACCCCAATCATTTTTTTTTCTTTTCTCTTTCTCTCATCATTTTGACACAAAAGTGGGTCCATTTGTGTGGAACTACATGATAGCATGAGAAGCAAAAACTCTGACAGAACAAGGTGTGTGTGTGTGTGTGTGGGGGTTATCCTAGAGAAGAATACACTAGATCGAGGGATTCTCTACTTCTATATGAACCGACACAAATCCTAGTAAGCTGTACCTGCTCAAAACACACCCAAAGCAGCACAGCAAAAGCTTTGAAAATTAACCTATGACATAAACTACCACCAAAGTCACAGGCTAAACCCTAAGGGTTGCAACACAAATTGGACTAAAAAAAAAATAGAAAAGAATTTGAACACTGAACTGACACTGAAACCACCATGACCACCCACAGAAGGTAAGGCCAAACTTATGGTATGAACCTAATCGTGTTGGCTGCCTGGGGGAGGGGAAGAAAAATGGGAAAAAGAAAGGAGAAAGGAAACAAAAGAAAATATTTCTCTGGAGGATTTAACAGGATCTAGAGTTTTGCAACCAAATATTCTAAATGTTCTTGATACAATCCAAAATTACTTGATGTGTCAAGAACAAGGAAAAACTCAACAACTTTCAAGGTATAATATAATCAACTCTGAGATGACCCAGATGCTGGAATCAACAAAGATTTATAGAACCTACTAAATAACTTTCCGCCATGAAGCATACTCTTGAAAGACAGATGTTCACAGTAAAAAAATAATTACAAAGAAAAAAAACTATTAAAAAGAATCAAATTAAAAATTTAAAACTATAAAGTACAAAGAATCTGAAATTTTTTTTAATAAGGGAAAATAACTCCTTTCATTTTTTTTTAAGATTTTATTTATTTATTTGACAGAGAGAGAGAGAGATCACAAGTAGGCAGAGAGGCAGGCAGAGAGAGAGAGGGGGAAGCAGGCTCCCCACCGAGCAGGGAGCCCGACGTGGGGCTCGATCCCAGGACCCTGAGATCATGACCTGAGCCGAAGGCAGAGGCTTTAACCCACTGAGGCACCCAGGTGCCCGAATCTGAAATTTTTAAAAAAAGCAGTAGTTGGGCTCAAAATTAATATGGAATTGACATAGAAACAACTCAACGAACTAGAAAAGAGATCAAAAGAAGTTAGCCAATCTGAAGAATAGAGTAAGATTAAAATATTAAAATGCATAGAACCTCAAAGAACCATGAGAAAATATAAAGCTCCTAGTAAATCTTCAAAATTCAAACCTTTTAAAAAACATTATCAGTATATTACCTAAATTATCAATATAATCTAATTATCTTTGTAGTCATATTCAAATAGTTTCAGCATAAAGAATAAATATAAAGATCTAAATGAAAAATGAGATTACAATACAATGTGGAAATTAAATCTCATCCACTCTAGCATTCACTCTTCATTTTTAGACATATTTTATTTTTCCAGTAAAAAATAAGTATACATGAAAAACTTGTACATGTGAAAGAAATTATTAAGATAAAAATTAGCAAAAAGTAAAGATTTTTCAAAAAGAAGGAAAGAAGAAAGAGGAAGGAAGAAACACCTAGACTATAATTACATGACGGAAAATATTTTCTTTTGTCTTTTTTCTATAAAACTGAAATTACACACTATATAAACAATTTTGTATCTATTACTTCATGTATTACAAGTAAAAGCACTTTTCCCATGTTATTTTAAAAACTTATCTACAACAAAATTTTAAATGGCTGAATAATACAGTCATCAATGAATGCTCTGTAATTTAACCATTCTTTTATCAGTGGATATTTCTGTATTTAAAATAGTGACATATTCTTAATAACACTATGATAAATACCTTCGTGCATAAATCTTTCCCTGGGTCCCTTAAGACACAAAACTAAATTTGTTGGTGTAAAAGTACTAACAAAATTACAAAATTAATGTAAATTGGTAAAAATCACAAAACTTATACATGTTTACCACAGAAAACTTTAGAATGCAGATTCTTACAAGGAAGAAAAAAAGCTGCCCACAGTTCTACCATTAATATTTTGAAAGATTTCCTCAAATTTTTAATGAAATACACCATATATCATAGAATTTCAATACAATATATGGTTTAATACTATTATAAAACAACTTCACTGGCTATACAGAATCTTAAACAATATAGTTGATCTTCACAGCATAGTTATAAACCACCAAATATATTGGTAAATATATTCCTTCTGCTGTTCACCCTAGAGCATACATATAGAACTGCCCATGTGAGCACTAACTTGATGAAAGTCAATGCCTGAAAGAACATCTGCATGTTGTGAATTAGATACTCTGCATTCAAGTATTACAGAATGCTAACTGTTGCCCCAAATCTGTTTTCTCCTTTTTTATTGGACCTATGGCAATCCAGCTACAGACTACATTTCACAGCTACATCATGCCTAGATATAGCCCTGCAGGCGCTGCCTAGATATAGCCCTGCAGGCGCAAGTGATTAAAAAAAAAATTCTGATACCCTGTACTAATTTCCTTTCTTTACCACAGACTAAAACAATGGTAACAATGGCTAACTCAGGCCTAAATAGTAGCTAAGAACAAAAAGACAGAAAATAGTGATGATGTGGAGAAACTGAAGCCCTCATACATTGCTACTGGGAATTTATAAAATACCGCAGCCACTTTGGAAAAACAGTATGCCAGTTTCTTCAATAGTTAAGAATAAATTTACCATATGACCCAGTAATTCTAAGAATCTATCCAAGAAAAATGAATAGAATACATGTGTATACACAAAGATCTGTGTTCAAATGTTTAACAATACTGCTTATAATAGCCCCAAACTAAAAATCATACAAATATCCATTAACCATTGAATAAACAGAAATGGCATATCCATACAATGGAATACTATTCAGCAATAAAGAAGGAACCCAGTACTAATATATGCTATAACATGACTGAACCTCAAAAACATTAGCTAAGTGAACTAAGCCAGTCATAATGAGATGTAATATCTCCTATCCCTTATAACAATCCTTGTTCTGAAGTCTACTTACTCTGATATTAATAGTTACTCTAGCTTTCTTGTTAAGTGTTTGCATGATGTACTTTCTACATATTCTTTTACTTTTGACCTAAGTAATTTGTGTTAGTTTTCTATCATTGCTATAACAATTGCAAGCTTCAAACTTTAACATAAATATATTGTCTTACAGTTCTGTAGGTTAGAATTCTAATTCAGGTCTTATTAGGCTAAAATTAAGGTATAAGCAGGACTGTGTACCTTATTGGCAGCCCTAGGGAAAATCTGTTTCCTTGCTCATTCAGTTGTTGAAATAAGTCAGTTCCATAGGAACTGAGGGCCCGACTCCTTAAGAACTTTAAGTAGAGAGCTGTTCCCAGCTTCCAGAGGCCACCTAAATTCCTTGCCTTCCTCCATCTTCAAAGCCACAGCAATGGATGAAGTCTGTTTCACACTTTATCTCTCTCCTGCCCTTCTATTGTTGTTTTTCTCTAACTGCAGTTGTAAAGGTTCTAAGCTGTTAAGGACTCATATGATGAGCCTGGGCCCACCCAGAGAATCCCTAATAACTTTCTGATCTAAACATGTGTAACCTTAAAAACAGCTGCAAATGGGACACCTGGGTGGCTCAGTCATTAAGCATCTGCCTTTGGCTCGGGTCATGATCCCAGGGTCCTGGGATGGAACCCCACATTGGGCTCCCTGCTTGGCAAGAAGCCTGCTTCTCCTTCTCCCATTCCTCCTGCTTGTGTTCCCTCTCTCGCTGTGTCTCTCTCCGTCAAATAAATAAATCTTTTTTTTTTAAGATTTTATTTATTTGACAGAGAGAGAGGGACAACAAGAGAGGGAACACAAGCAGGGGGAGTAGGAGAGGGAGAAGCAGGCTTCCCACTGAGCAGGGAGCCCGATGCGGGGCTCCATCCTAGGACCCTGGGATCATGACCCGAGCCAAACGCAGATGCCTAACGACTGAGGTGCCCCTAAATAAATCTTTAAAAAAATCTGCGAAGTCCTTTCTGCCATATAAGGTAACATATTATCAGGTTCTAGAAATTAGAGTATAGAAATATTTGGGGGTGGAGAGACATTAATCAGCCTACCACATCTTTTTATTTAAAATGAGTAACTTGTAGACAGCATATAATTGCTTCTTGCTTTTTGAAATCTTTCTCACAATCTCTGCCTTTTAACTGGCGTCCTTGGACTATTCCTAATAACGTGCTACTGATATGGATGAATTAAAATACAGGATCCAGCTACCTGTTTTCTATCTGTTCCATCTAGTCTTGTTCCATCTGTTCTTTATTTTTTCCCCTCACTTAATGCCTTGTTTGGAGTTGAAGATATTTTATGATTCTATTTGATCTCCTCTATTGAATTATTATTTATGCCTTTGTATTCTATTTTTTTTTAAGATTTTTATTTACTTATTTATTTGACAGAGAGAGAGAGATCACAAGTAGGCAGAGAGGCAGGCGGAGGTGGGGGTGAAGCAAGCTCCCTGCTGAGCAGGGACCCTGATGTGGGGCTCGATCCCAGGACCCTGAGATCATGACCTGAGCCAAAGGCAGAGGCTTTAACCCACTGAGCCACCCAGGCGCCCCAGTATTCTATTTTTATTTCATGAATACTCTAGAATAGAGTTTGACAAACCATGGCCTATGGGCCAGTCAACTGTTTCTGTATATTAAGTTTTATTAAAACTCATCCATTTGTTTATGTACTAACATGCCCATTTGTTTATGTACTAAGGCTACTTTCAAGCCATGGTGGAAGAATTGAGTAGTTACAACTGAGATCATTGAGCAAGTCTTAAATATAAATTATATTCTCCTTTAAGAAAATATTTCCTGATCCCTGCTCTAGGCCCACAATATAATATTTAATTAATCAGAGTCTACCTTCAAGCAATATTATACAATCATGTGTAGTGTCAGGACCTTACAACAGTATATTCCCAATGCTTCCCTCTAATCCTTTCTGTTGTTGTTGCTAAGTATTTTGCCTTTACATATGCTATAAACACTATATGTTGCTATTATTTTTGCTTAGACAATCATATTTTGGAACAATTAAAAATAAGGAAAAATAATTTTACTTTCATTTATCCCATTTCCTTTTCTTTGTATAGACCCAAGTGCTTTTGTCCTATTATGTACCTTCCGCCTGACAATGCTACTTTAACACTTCTAATAGTGTTGCCTGCTAATAACAAATCCCCATGGTTTTGCTCATCTAAAAAAACTTTTACTTCTTCATTTTTTGAAAGATATTTTCCTTAAGATATTTGAAAGATATTCACAAGTTTTCCCCCCTTTCAGCACATTAAAGTTGTCATTCCATGGTTTTCCAGCTTCCATGATTTCTGGAGAGAAATCTGTTCTAATTTTTACCTACTTTTGTGTGTATTTTCTGCATTAGTTTTCTATCGCTGCTGTAACAATTTTTTTTTTTCTGGTTGCCTTTAAGATTTTTTGTTTTTATCTGTTTGAATATGACCAAATTTTAAAATTATTTATTTTTGTTTTCTGTATTCTGCTCTGTGTTGTCTGAGCTTCTTGGATTTGTAATTTAGCATCTATCATTAATTTGGGAAAATTATTGACCATTATTTCTTCAAATATTTCTTCCCTACCTCTCTTCTTCTGGGATTCCAATTACATGGATCATTAGATATTGTCTCATGGTTCTTGGGTGTTTCTTATTTCTCTGTGTGTTTCAATTTGGGTAATTTCTGTTGACATATATTCCCATTTGCTGGTTCTTTTCTGTTTGTGTCAATTCTATTTATGATCCTGTCATAGGCATTCTCTGTCTTTATAACTGTGTTTTAAATTTCTAGAATTTCCATTCAATTTGTTGATATAATTTTCATATCTATCTCTGCTGAAATTAACTATCTGATCTTTCATGCTATCCAGATTTTCCACTAGAGCCTTAAACATGTAATTCCTAGTTACTTAAAATAACTTGTGATACAGTTCCAACATGTGTCACTGCTATGTCTACTTCTGATGATTGCTTTGTCTCTTTTGAGTGTATTTTCTTACCTTTTTATATGCTTTGTATTTTTTATTAAAGATCTTATGTACTACTGTCATCATGTGTATGACAGTAAAAAGACTGGGAAATTACTAAGGTAATTTTTATGCAGGGACATGAGCATACACTCCCACTAAAACTTTTAGCAAAGGAGCTTAAATTAACCTAACTAGGAGTTAAACTAGGTTTGAAATCAGTCATTGCTATGGCTACACTCAGTGCACCACAGGCTGCAAATTTCTATAGTGATTCAGTTTGCCAAAGAATATTTTTTCATTCTCCTAACTGTTCCACACTCAGTTCTAAGGCTTCGTGCTCAGAAGATCTGTCTCTTGCAAACTACTTATATTTGACACTTGTTATCTTGGCAACAGGGAGTGAAAAACAGGGGAGAGTCTTCTTTGATCTTCTGGTTAAGACTTAGTCTTAGGTAAGCACTGTGTCCCTAGATATCATATATATTCCTTTTTATTGATTCTTCCTTTCCTGAAGTATAGTTCTGATTCCTGTAGATATTCCTGCCCCTCCCCTAAGGTTTGAGGGTTTTCCCTCCTGTTCCAATTCCCCAGCTACAAAGAGATTCCACCAGTGCCCGAGGGCAACAGTATTGGTTGCAGCTCTCCCAACAGACTACGGCTTTGTTCCATAAGAGAAAAAAGGAAGAAGACTTCAGGTGGAGTTTATTGTTCTTCCTGCTGTAGCTGCTGCAGTCATCCTCCAGTTCTTCACCAAAGAGGAGGTTTTCTTTTATTGCCTAGTAAGGTTCGTGGAGAAAAATCTATACAAGGGTGTGGGGTCCTCTTATTTTGTTGCTACCAGGGGTTTCACCTTTCCTCACCATTATACACTTGGCCTCCACCAATTCAATAATCATTTTCGTTGAATTTTTTCTGTACGTGTCTGATTTTGTCTTGCGCACGTAAGTCAGTACTTGCACTCTGCCTCTCTCTCTAAAAAGAATCTGTCTCTCCCTGGATTCTGGGCCTAGATTCACTGACTAGCCACTTCAGCACTCAGTGGGTTAAAGAAAAGTTGTGAACTTGCTGTTTGTCCACCTTTTTATTTTAAAGTTGGGATTGAATTGCTGGACTTTTTTCTAGCTCTCTACATCTCTTATCAGAAACTAGGAGTCCTCTTATTTTTTTTTTATTT
>LNAC01000829.1:360667-433167 GCA_002007465.1 Ailurus styani
CACATCTTCTTTATCCATTCATCTGTTGATGGACATCTAGGTTCTTTCCATAGTTTGGCTATTGTGGACATTGCTGCTATAAACATTCGGGTGCACGTGCCCCTGAGGAACACTACCTTTGTGTCTTTAGGATAAATACCCAGTAGTGAGATTACTGGGTCGTAGGGTAGCTCCATTTTCAACTTTTTGAGGAAACTCCACACTGCATTCCAGAGTGGCTCCACTAGCTTGCATTCCCACCAACAGTGTAGGAGTGTTCCCCTTTCTCCACAACCTCGCCAACATCTGTCATTTCCTGACTTGTTGATTTTAGCCATTCTGACTGGTGTAAGGTGGTATCTCGCTGTGGTTTTAATTTGTATTTCTCTGATGCCGAGTGATGTTGAGCACTTTCTCATGTGTCTGTTGGCCATTTGGATGTCTTCTTTGGAGAAATGTCTGTTCATGTCTTCTGCCCATTTCTTGACTGGGTTATTTGTTTTATGGGTGTTGAGTTTGAGAAGCTCTTTATAGATTTTGGATACTAGCCCTTTATCTGATATGTCATTTGCAAATATCTTCTCCCATTCTGTCAGTTGTCTTTTGGTTTTGTTGACTGTTTCCTTTGCTGTGCAAAAGCTTTTAATCTTGATGAAGTCCCAATAGTTCATTTTTGCCCTTGCTTCCCTTGCCTTTGGTGAGGTTCCTAGGAAGAAGTTGCTGCGGTTGAGGTCGAAGAGGTTGCTGCCTGTGTTCTGAGTCCTCTTATTTCTATATAACTCCATGTATTATGGTTTTCAAAGTTTACCATATAACTTTCCACATAAGCTCACTCATCACCAAATGTTTAGCTAATGCTTTCTACGTGGCAGGCAGCAGGACAAAAACCAATCCCCTCATTCTACGAAGTTATGCAGCTAACTAACGTTTGCCATACCAAACTCCCTACCAAGACAAGATGACCCAATTTCTAACCTTAAGGGTTAGAAACACTTAGGTCACACAAAAATATTCCATGATTACATTTATCTGAAATTAAGTATTAATTACTTAATATTGTGGTTTGACTCATATGACTTTAAAATAGATAAATATCATGGTTTGACTCATATGACTTTAAAGCACTTTGTGTGGCACTGTAGAGAATAAAGATATAAATAAGATAAAGACTTTATCTCTATAATATTTGCTTATAGAGAATAGTTCAAATATAAAAAAAAATCACAGAGCACACTATCATTAACCTGCAGTTATAGGTGCTTAACGAGAATGTTAAGGCATGGGTAAATGAATAAAAATCATTATTCACGGGAATAATAGAGGAATTGAAGGCATGATGCCATAGGAAGGAAAAATGAGGAGGTTTCCTTGCAATACTGATCCTATAAGTTTATGGCAAACAGCAGACAAGGACAGGATTAAAAAAAAATCTAGCAGGATATATCAGACTATATTACATTACACAGCAGGAATATATTATGTGGGGTTAAAGTTAACTAGCCTTCACGAATGTGATCTATTTCATGTTTGTACCTCTAGCACTCTGGGGGTAAGTACTCAGTTTTAAATCCTAAAGCCTGACTTCTTTAGTATATCAGATTTTATTGCAGTCAGGTACTTCAAACCAATTCTTTTCATATAATAAAGTATATATGCCAATTAATGAATGCATTACGTGGAGCCAAAAAAAAAAAAAAAGATCTGTAAGAAGGATCAGATATTTGTGGAAGTCTAACTACCACAGTCTCTATACGTAAGAAAAACAATCTGGGAAGTCAAGGTTTCAAAATGTAAATTAATTACATTTTCCCTAATTTTAATGGCTTCAAATTCTTCTTACCTGATACATTTATCCTTCCACATCTTTGGAAATACCCGTTGAGAACACTGTGGTTTACTGAAAAAACTGCTCCTTCTATAGCTAATGATGAAATGGTTATTGCCAATATTTCCTTCTTTCCATTTCCAGCAAACCTTCCTTCCAACAGATTAAGTTACTCTAGGTATGTTAGTATCATTAGTTACACTACAGCCAAATTCTTTTTTTTTTAAATTTTATTTTTATTATTTGCCCAAGGGGTACAGGTCTGTGAATCATCAGGCTTACATCTTTCACAGCATTCACCAAAGCACAAACCCTCCCAAATGTCCATAACCCATCCACTCTATCCCTACCCTCCCACCCCCCAGTAACCCTCAGTTTGTTCTATGAGANTGTTAGTATCATTAGTTACACTACAGCCAAATTCTTAATATGGTCTCTCAGTCATTCTGCCTCTCTAATACGACCATTTCTACTTGTATCTATTTTATACATATTTTATAATTCGATTCTCAAAAGGTAATATTTTCTAGGTTTTTCAGTTCTTAGTATGCATGCCCCACTATTTTTCATTTCAATACATATTGTGAAAACACAAAAGATCATGGTTCACTTAAATACCACTTGAATACCAAACTCATAGAGTTATGAAAGTTTTTTTTTAGAAAAAGATACTCCATAAATATGTTGGTAATCATATAATAACAAAAATCAGCTTCCATATAATAGGGGGTCAGAGAGATTATTATACTAGCGCATGCATGATTCAATCTTTTGATTAAAAAAGCACTATACTTACAGTTATAAAAAGCTCAGAAAACTGGAAACAGAAATGCAGTCTAGGATAGATTTTCAGACTAATATAGAAGTCTTGGCATGAATAATAGGAGAACTGTGGTTGATCCACAGAACAGTTGGATTATGAACCAGAATATGCAAATCAGGTAACTATTTATGATAATTATTAAAATGTTAACTTGCAAATAAAGCACAAAGCACAAAAAATAAAATTCTACAGTAGGTTTACTCAAGCACAGTATAGGACAATGCAGTATAATCAGAAGTTTATGTAGTTTATGGTGTGTATTACTCTTAAGCATGTTAATACCAAAGCAATAATGCAAGCACAGTAACTTCATTTTTAGTTAGGATAATTACTCATGTTTTCTTTAGACAAACAAATACCTACCCACTGTTTGGATGAAAGTCTCCTTTCCTTACATTTCCAACAGGTTTTGTTAATAACTTCTTATGCATGTACTATGGGATTCTCTCAAATCCCAGACTCAGAAGATTTCACTCTTTCCCCTCTATATCTGACAGTTACTGATTTGTGGCGATTCATTGTACACAATGTTTTAAAGTTGCTTACATTGTTCTTTATTTGCAAAGCTACCACACTCCTCCCCCTGGTTTCATAACCTAATTCATACACTGCTACTTCTCAAAAAGATTCAGTATCTGCTTTCATTTTCTCCCTCAATAGTTCTAAAAACAACTACCAGAATAGTCTTCACATAATCATGTTTATCAAGGTAAGACATAAGTCAAGGGCTTGCAGTTGTACATCTGTATATATGTATGTGTTTTGATTCACCTGATTACTAATTCAAATCTGAATTCTTAAAGGATCAAAGGTCCTTATGAAGTGGTCTTCTATCTTCCCTAATCCCCCTTCTACAATCTCAATGTTCTATAAGGGACTTTGGTTCTAATCACACCTATCACCTCAATTTGTAGAGTCCTTACAATTTGCCTTCCCTATCTATATTTTGAATTTCTGCTTTATTGATTCTGTTCTTTACTGCTTCTAAAAGATACTTCATTTCAGCTATTGTATTTTAATTTCTTATCATTTTTCTTCAGCTCCCTCTTATCTTCTCCTATATTGTCGGCCAGATTTCTCAGCCATCTTTTAGCTAACATTTTTCATACTTTATTTCAAAAGACCAGGTATGCTTATCTTTTCCACAAATACATATTTTCTCTGTCCCCTGAGAACAGTGCTCCCCTTATTTTATACTACTGAATCTTTTGATTTTTTTTTTTTTTTTTTACTGCTTACTCATTCTTGAAGTAGTCAGTTCTTCTCTTTCCTAATAAATGGGAGAAAGGGATGTTGGTGATAAATTAATTTTTGCATTACCCACATATTTTATTGAAATCTTCCAGATCCTAAGAACTCGGGCCTAATTTCTCATTTGCCTACTATGGCTCTAAAGAAAAGAGCTCACTTGGGCTCCAAACTTACTTCTTCTTGCCAGCCTCATCATTTCATACCTGACTGAAATAGCCTCCCAAATAACTGGTAACCTTGCTTCTAACTTGCTTGATTCCATCTCTCATTTTGTAATCCACTCTACATCATGCCACTTATTATTTCCTTATCTCTTGCCAGCAGCAACAAGAAATCTATGCTCTACTCAGTCCCAGATAAGCACCTTTTCAACATGCTGTATATCCCTCTCTGGTTATCTCTGGCTTTACCACTCCCTATATTTTAAATGCTCCTGGCCAAGTAAAACCCTTAGATGTGTACAAGGTACATTTTAAATGATATCTTTATTCTTTTCAATAGAGTCTAAATTCCTTGGACCAAGCTATTCTCTCCTTTACTTTAGTCTTCACAGCACCAAACAGAATGAACTCATCATTTTACTTTTTTTTTTAAAGATTTTGTTTTATTAGAGAGAGAGAGAGAGAAAGAAAGATGACAGCACACACGATCAGGAGGAGGGGCAGGGAGAGAAGAAGAAGCAGACTCCTCCATGAGCACACAGCCCAATGCGGCGCTAGATCCCAGGATCCTGAGATTATGACCTGAGCCATCCCAGTGCCCCTGAACTCACACTACCACATAGGGCATCCAACCTACTTTTAAAAATTTAAGCTACTTATAGTAAATAGCTTGGTTTCCATTAAAATGCCAATAGATATCATCAAAAATTATAATGAAAAGTAAAGAAACTTTCAAGAAAGCAAAACCAAGAATTATTCCTAAACAAATCCAGATCAGAGGTCCAGAAATTATAGCTGTTTTTGTATGGCCTATGAGCTAAGAAAGGTTTCTATGCAATGCAAACTGGTCCAGCCACTCTGGAAAATAGTATAGAGGTTCCTCAAAAAGTTAAAAATAAAACTACCCTACAATCCAACAATTGCACTACTAGGTATTTACCCAAAGAATATAAAAATGCTAATTCAAAGGGATACATGCACCCCAATGTTTATAGCTGCATTATCTACTAGAGCCAAATTATGAAAACAGCCCAAATGTCCATCAATTGATGGATGGATAAAGAAGATTTGGTGTATACACGCAATGGAATATTACTCAGCCATAAAAAATGAAACCTTGCCATCTGCAATGACGTGGATGGAACTAAAGAATATTACGCTAAGTGAAATTAAGTCAGTCAGAGAAAGAGAAATACCATATGATTTCACTCGTATGTGCAATTTAAGAAACAAAATAAATAAGCATAGGGAAAAAAAGAGAGAGAGAGAGGCAAACCAAGAAAGAGACTCTTAACTACTGAGATAAACTGATGGTTACCAGAGGGAAGGTAGGGGAGGTGAGTGAGGGGATGAGTTAAATAGGTGATGGATTAAGTTTACTTTTTTGTGATGAGTACCCGGTTTTGTGCCTGAGTGTTAAGTCACTAAATTCTACATTTGAAACTAATATTACACTGTATATTAACTGGAATTTAAATAAGAACTTCAAAAATAATAATCAAAAGTAAAGAATAATGGTTTCTGTTTTTAAGATTTTTTTAAAAATCATAAAGATATTTTGTGACACATATAGTGACAATTATATGACATTCAAATTTTACTCATCACAAATAAAGTTTTATTGGAACACAGCCATCTCCACTCATGTACACGTTTTCTGTGGCTACTTTCATGTTATAAGGACTGAGTTGAATAGTTGTTCTAGACCATATGGCTCTCAATGTCTAAAATATTTACTACAGGAAAAAAAAATGTCCATTCCTGGTCTAATTTAGCAAAGTAATAAATATCCTGACCAACCTTACCAAGTGAAGGTGAGGGTGTTACATGAGATAAAGAAAATAGTTTGGTGGCCATTAGCAAATTACTTTCATTCCCTAACACCAAACAGGGAGTTTTCTGTGAGGGGGTAAAGATTTGAAAGGAATCATTTTGCTAGCTGCAGAAAGCAAACAGCTAAGAAATAAAACTTGATCGTTCACTTTTAAATCATACTTCATCCTCAGAAAAAGAAACTGACTCACTCCACTCTCCACCCCACAAACATACACAAATTTATTTTCAGTTTATTCTACACTTTATAAACATGGATAAAATGATCACTAATCTTCCTGCTGGGGCGAACAGGAATACATATCTTGACCTCCATATAGATCATATGGTTACAATATCATAAATTGAGAAATATTTCAAGAAAAATGGATCCTACTGTGTAACTATTGAGAGTGAATATTCCATATCGAATCAGCCAAATTCAAGTATTTGTTTTTGGGATCACATTCAAATGTACACATGGTAAATACCATAGTCATTTAATTAAGGCAATTCAGAGGAACATATTTTTAGCCAATTCCTTCTGGTTGATCCGTTAAGAGTTGATGCTACTTCAACTCAGATGTTGTACAGACCTGAGCTGCCTTTCAATTGTTTAAGACAACTGACTGCATTTTCTTTTCATACTTTCCGGGTCCTTGCTACCTATTACAGCACAAAACTCTGAGGTATCAACACAGTATTTCTCACATGGATGGCTTTTTGAAAAGTGTTTTGGCTCTGCCTATAAGCATCCCTATAGTCCATATCAATGGAAGAACAGGTCCCAGTGAAAATACAAGTCAGTATTCTCATAACATGATGAAATGCTACTGCCTTGCCGTACGCATGTTTGCTAGCTAAAACATCTGAGTCACTTCATTTAGTAAAAACTTAGTGAGCTTCTCCTATGTGCCTGGGGGAATTCAAGGATGAAACACAGAACCTCTGCTTTCAAAAAACAAATAATTTAGTTGGGCGAACAGATGAATAAACCAAATATTAAAAACTATCTGTACAACAGGTTCCTGAACTGATATTTCTTCCTTTTTTTTAATTTTTTCTTTATTTGACAGAGAGAGACAAAGCGAGAGAGGGAACACAAGCAGGGAAAGTGGGAGAGGGAGAAGCAGGCTTCCCGCCGAGCAGGGAGCTCGATGCGGGGCTCAATCCCAGGACCCTGGGATCATGACCTGAGCCAAAGGCAGACGCATTAAGGACTGAGCCACTCAGGCACCCCTGAACTGATACTTTTTTTTTTTTTTAAAGATTTTATTTATTTATTTGACACACAGAGAGAGATTACAAGTNGGACGCATAAGGACTGAGCCACTCAGGCACCCCTGAACTGATATTTTTTTTTTTTTAAAGATTTTATTTATTTATTTGACACACAGAGAGAGATTACAAGTAGGCAGAGAGGCAGGCAGAGAGACAGGGAGAGGAGGAAGCAGGCTCCCTGCTGAGCAGAGAGCCCGATGCGGGCCTCGATCCCAGGACNACGCTGAGATCATGACCTGAGCTGAAGGCAGAGGCTTTAACCCACTGAGCCACCCAGGCGCCCAGAACTGACACTTCTATAGCTATTGTTTAAGTAGTCAAAACAGCTCAAGTATGAGAAAACTCATCTACGGCAATGTGCACGCAAACACTTTTTAAACTACCTCATTTCCAATTCTCTTCTACGCCTGCTTACCTTCTCTTTTTCCTAGCTTCAGAAAACAGTGATGAAGATTTTTGATAGTTTATTGACTCATGGTATAATTTAGGTTGGGAGACTGGGACCTAATACATAGGCTACCAATCATTTCCTTTAAGGGTTGTTTTTTTTTTTCCTCTTTGGATGAAGTTAGACAAGAGATTCTTACAGGAATAAAGGACCCTCCATTTCAATGACTTAGGTCCTTTCCTCAGAATTACTATTTTTTAGGAATTATGTCCTTGGTTTTGCTTAGTTTCATCAAAGGAACTAAAGTAGTCCATCTTCAACAAAAATAGTTAAGTTACTGAAAAATAATTGGAATGATTGAAAATTCTATCATAAAGAAATTTAAAAGCTTATGATGAAAACAGGATGAGGAAGACCGAATTTTGGGAGTGAATTTCTGAAAGCCCCAATAAATACCCAAAATATAAGTATTTTTTAAAATAAAAAGATACCAAAAACAAGATATGCTGTGTTATGCATACTTAAATATTAATAATGGGTATGACATGCTTGATTTCTATTTATCCACTCTTGCTTTTTAAAAACCCATCCAGATCTTTCTCCCTTCAAAATCTTAATGACATAACTATAAATATTTTGCTGTGCTATAGATGAAATGCACACTAAGTAGCATTTTTAGTAGTATGTTTTATTGTTATTATTCTGATCTGGACCCTTCATCCAGTTATTCAGTGCCTTTCTGATTTTATCAAGTATGATGCTGATCCCAAAGTCCACCTAGTTAGGGTCCAGCTTCTGCTAGTCCTTCTTAGCCAATCCTCACCTCCTTTCATCCTGACAGTGAAGGAGCAGGTACAAGGTCAGGGTTCAATCTAGGTTTCATTACAAACACCTTGTGAGCCCTCTGCATTGCCTTCTCCTCTGGGATACAGCTGGCCAACATGGTACAGATACAAAAAATTACAATTACTCAAGATTACAGAATAACTAATAATTAGCAAAGTTTTATGAATATTTATACATTTTCTTTAAAAAAATCTACCTACCAATAATCTCTACCTAAGATCAATGATTATTACATAAGAGCTGATTTATTCTTTTGAAGTTACTACTATGAAGTACTTTCTTAAAAATGGTCCTTTTTCTTTGATTAAAGGATAAGAAATATGCACGCATAGTGTTAAACCTTCTGTCCTGGTCAGGAACCTAAGGCTCTCTAGAGAATTTCATTCATTTCATTACAAACAATCATTCAGGGTTTTCGTTGTGGTGCTGGGGATCCAAAAATATGCAAAACAGTCAGAGACCTGCTACTGACCTAAATTCTCTTTCTCAAAGTTTTTCAAAATAGTATTTCTCCCCTTTCTACACAATTTTGGTTCTAGGTGATCAGACATTTTCATATGAAAGACTGTTTTTATTTCTAAGCTAACCTAGAAAAGGTATGTATAGCCAATATTCACTTCTGAGTTTTGTTTTTTTTTGTTTTTTTAAGGATTTTATTTATTTACTTGACACAGAGAGAGATTATAAGTAGTCAGAGAGGCAGGCAGATAGAGAGAGGAGGAAGCAGGCTCCCTGCTGAGCAGAGAGCCTGATGCAGGGAGCGATCCCAGGACCCTGAGATCATGATCTGAGCTTTAACCCACTGAGCCACCCAGGCGCCCCACTTCTGAGTTTTAACGGAAATTGAAATTCTAATTTTCAAGAGAAACTCTACAGGAATATTTGCTATAAAGTCTTTATAACAACTTAGCATCTTTAAGAACAAAAGGACCAGTTTTAAATGATCAGAATTTCTATCCCAGCCAATCACATATTTAAACACGTATTCCTAAAGATGGCTTCATTAACTAATACCAGATCACTAGAACATGAAACTGTGATCGTGTAACCATGTAGTCACATTTAAGCATGAGGCTAACAGGGTCTTATGCAGAGCTCTGTCTTTACTTAAACCTGTGTATACAAATACATACTTTACCTAGAAGTCTCTGCTTCCCCACAATGGCACATAGCACAAACTCATCACAGAGTTTCCAGCTCATTAAGGGAGGAAATCCCTTTGCTGCCCTTACTGACCCATGACATAGTCTCTACTCTTCCAGAAAACTGCCTTCCCCAGTTCTCTAGGACTCGCTTACTTGCTTAGACTAGCCTGGCACTCAGTATTTTTACAGCAGTGTTTCTCAGTGGTATAGCTGTGGGCATTTGCAGTAAGATAGTTCTTCATTATGTGGAACTATTTAGTGCAGTAAAAAGTACTTAGTCCACTAAATGCCAGTGGAGTTTCTTAGTTACCATAACAACCCTTACACACACACACACACACACACACACACACACACACACCCTTCCCTTATCTGTTTCCAAATGCTTGGAGGTAAGGGAAGAGGAGGCAAGGGGGAATTGAGCACCATTCCCAATTGATTACTATAACTTATACTTTGTGGACCTTGGACCTAAATCCCTTATACCTTGACAATTGATTTGCCTGGTTTCCCTTACTTTCAGATTCTGAATGGTGTATCCCCTAACTCAATCTACTTTCTCCAATAGCTCTTTCTTCTCTACTAAAGAAAATCCCTTGCCTCTAATTCAATTTCACTGTATTAAGGTGACAATAGAAACCAAGTCAAGAAAAAATAATGTTGGAAAGGAAGTACACATTTTGGATAAAAAGCATAAAATACACAGTGTGCCAAAATGCAAAAGGCCTTCAGGGAAGAATGACCAAAAGTTCAGAAGCACCCAGCAGCAAAGCCACTGCAGATGGCAATTCAGTCCACCAGGATTAAGTATATAGTCATTTAGGCACACTTGAGGAGTCTAACACCCATTGAAGATTACAATGAAGAAGACTGTTACATTAACTTACATCCCTCTATCTTCACTTGACTTACAGAACATTTGGCACCTCCTACGCTAGAACCTCTGTACTTGCGCTTGCTATTCCCTCAGCTAGGAATGCCTTTGCTCCAAAATTCAGATGGCTCATTCCTTCACCTCCTTTAAGTATTAGCTCAAAAAAAATTTTTTTCCCCATTAGATGCACCCTGGTATTTAATTCTGCAACCTCCTGACTCATGCACTATCAATCCCCTTAAACTACAATAGTGATTCATTTTTCCAAAGCAATTACCATTTTCTAAGATTCTATTTATCTTAGTCTCTATTATGCTTGTTATTTACTATCTCCCTCTGCTAGAATGCAAGCTCCATGAGGGTAAGGATCTTTGTTTTGTTCACTGATGTATCCCAAGCACCTAGAACACAGCTGCAGAACTCAGAAGGCCTAATGTTCATTATCAACAACCTGGTCTGCAGAATGATAGATGCAGTCACATCTCAAACAAACCAAAATAAGACTCCTTTGAAACCAGAAGGTCTTGCACAGTATTAAGCTAATGCTGCTTCTTATTCATGAGCTTATTACTAGAGGGAGACAGGAAAGCTCTTCCCTTACAGTCATGGGCACTAAATGGTCCCAGAATGTCTTTAGTTAGCAAAATCTCTGAACCCTCCACAGCAATAATGCTTATGACTCTACACCAGGAAATCAAAAGCCAAATTTCTCCTTCCATTTACTTGAAATGACTTGAGCCTGAAGGAAGGAATTGATAGTTCTCAAACTCATCTAGTGATTAAGAGGCATGGGCGCAAAGCATGAGACCCTCGATACCTGATTATTCTTTAAGTATGTGCCTTCTAGTACAGTTCCAGAATAGTTTATGAATACTGACTTGGAAGGGCCAGAAAAAGCACAGGAAACAAGAAATGAAAAAAAAAAAAAAGCAGATATTAAAAAAGATACATTTTAATGAAAGCCTATCAAAGCAGCAGTATGAAATGAATAAAGAAACAAATTCATTGTTAGGAGCAAAATACAAAAAGTATATTAAGAGAGTCCAAGTTAACTGCAATGTCACATCTTTATCTTCAAAAACCATCCATCATTTTACATGTAAAAACAGAGGTTTCCTGAAGATAGTTACCCCATTTCTAGCCCCAGATGCACAGCCACTCGTTCACATGTTCCACCATTTATTGTATGTGAGGGCCATCCAGCCTGTAGACAATTCAATTAATCTTACAAGTGACATACAAAAAAACCCAACAACAACAACAACAACAAAAAAACAGATGTGGCATTAAGATTTACAAAGTTATTGAAACTTTTTAACAAGTAAAACGCATCTTTACTTAGCTACACCAGAATGAGGAATAAAGGGGTTTACATATGTTCCAATTCTAAACCTATCAATCAAACCCATGTTATTCCTTTGGGAGCTTATTTACATGCATATTTATCAGCCTCACATGCTAATTCCCTGCTGTTTTATGCCTGCGAGGCATGTTTATGAGTCATAATTGTTGATCTCATTTGATGTATTTCACTGAAGGAAGACATTATTCAGTTATGTGGCCTAATGTCAATGAGTTACGATGACCTGATCTTCCAAATGCAACTTGCTCTTTAATTTTTATTAGGACATAACTTACTGTACAGAAAGAGAAGTATACTGAAATAAAAGAACCAATGTTTCACATAAAAAATTTAAATAATCATCTTATTTCTGATCTACCTTACCCCTCATAATCAATCTGAAATGTAGCTACAACAATCCCGTCCCTCATTCAGTCAGTTATTTCCCCACGCTCTTGTACCAAGCCCTAGCTTCATAATCTGCCATGTTAGTCTAACTTTCAGGACCCTTCTCCAGTTTATACTAAAACCTATTTTTATCCATTTACTCCACTATTACATGTCTTATTCTCATTTTGTTTGTCTCTTCAAACATGACTCAATGACTTCTTTAATCTGTACTATAAAACTTAACTATTCAAAACTATTTTCTTCAACTCAATTAAAATGTTACTTTAGGCAGAAAGTCTTCCTAAAATAGATTAATTGGGTAATAAGTAACCATTTCTGCATTCCTTCAATCCCTTAGAAAATATTAAGTACCCACTGTTTATTTCACAATATTACTAATCAAAAATAAAGTAAAAACACTATATATAACATATAGCAAAATACAATTTAGTGGTGGCAGTAAGGGATAGCATGTGCTAAGATGTTTTATTATGAAGCAGAAATGGAATATATTGCAGTGCACCATTATTTCTGTAGACAATTCTAAGCTGGTATTGCAGTGAGGTCCCTTACATGGAGTATGACTCAGATAATATAAAACATATGTAATAGTATCACAAGGGCCTTGAACTAACAGCTTCTACATTACCCTGAGAAATCTGACTTAAAATCAGTTTTCGCAACATGCCCCTGTGTAAGAAAGATGGCTTATAATTTTCCCTATCTAGCAATTTTGGGGTGTGAATATTTCATACTACCAAAATATCACTGCAAGGGTTACCAAATTGAATTTAATAGGCACCATGACTGGGAGCAGGAGAGTACGAAGCCTACCTCCACTCCTCTAGGTGATCATACCACCCAGGTAGCAACTAGATCAAATTGTATAAGATTAAGTATTACAAAAGAAGCATGTTTGGCACACAGATAAGTGGAGCGCAGTAGCCATTCTCTCTTCTCATGACCTATACTTGAAGAATAAAAATTATGAAGAATTCTTTTTAAATTTTTTTAAATTTTATTTATTTATTTGACACAGAGAGTGATCACAAGTAGGCAGAGAGGCAGGCAGAAGGAGAGGGGGAAGCAGGCTCCCCGCTGAGCAGAAAGCCCGATGCGGGGCTCGATCCCGGGACCCTGAGATCATGACCTGAGCCGAAGGCAGAGGCTTAACCCACTGAGCCACCCATGTGCCCCCAAAATTATGAAGAATTCTATTCTTAAAGTGTATTGGAAAGTATTTTAATAGGAGGACTAAAATCTTACAATGCCAAAGATACAGATGTAGTGAAAAGAAGGGGCACATGAACCCCAATGATCATAGCAGCAATGTCCACAATAGCCAAACTGTGGAAGGAGACAAGATGCCCTTCTACAGATGAATGGATAAAGAAGATGTGGTTCATATATACAATGGAATATTACTGAGTCATCAGAAGGGATGAATACCCACCATTTGCACCGACACGGATGGAACTGGAGGGGATTATACTAAGTGAAATAAGTCAATCAGAGTAAGACAATTATCATATGGTCTCACTCATATGTGGAACATAAGATACAGCACAGAGGACATTAGGGGAAGAAAGGAAAAAATGAAGGGTGGAACTAGAGAGGAAGATGAACTATGGGAGACTATGAACTTGAGGAAACAATCTGAGAGTTTCAAAGGGGGTGGGGGTGGGGACGTGGTAGCCTGGTGATGGGAATTAAGGAAGGAGGGCATGTGCTGTAATGAGCACTGGGTGTTATACACAAATAATGAATCACTGAACACCACATCAAAAACTAATGATGTACTGTATGGTGACTAACATAACATAAAAAAAATCTTACAATGCAATGAAATGTTATCAGTGTTAATATACTTGTCTTCTTATTCTTAAATAATGATTTTTAAAAGTTTAGCTAAGCAATAAGCTAAAAATATATATATTAGAGGAAGAATAATAAGATTTAAAAAAAAACTGAATCTACTTTGCTTTCTCATTTCTTAGATATCTAAATTCTTCAATATCTAAAAAAAAGTTCACAAATAATAGTACTATCCAAACAGCATTTTTAAAAGAACCTCAGAATAAGCTGGTATCCAATACATGCATTCAAACTACATTTGACTTAAAATGTACTTTAGTGCATTGGAATGTAAGTGTGTTTAATTGATTTCCTTTCTACCACACGGATAAAACCAACCAATTTATATATTTGCTGTAGTAGGTTGTCAGACCATTAGTAGAGTTACCACATAAAATCAGAAATTTATCCTTCAAAATACAATGTATAAATAAATGATAAAACATACTAACAGGACACACTAAATCAATGTTGATACGGTTCTAGGACATTGTGAGATGTTCAATGTTCTTATCATTGTTATATAATCAGAGGAATATTAGATTTTTTTTAATTGAACACTTTCTTCAGGTTTTTACACAAATGAAGGAGGCCTTTTCTGCTTTATACCCTCTAATGAGGCCTTTTGTGCTGCCACATTTAAAACTTTAATACTCTCCTCATTCACTTCCTACCCTTCCTCCATGTTTCATTTTTCTCATTAGTCCTTATCACTATCAAATATGATATAAATTTTACATATTAATCTTGTTCATTGTCTTTCACTAGAATTGTAAACTTCTTGAGAACAGAACTTGAGAACAGAACTTGAGAACAGAAACTATGTGTTTCATTCACTGTGTCTATTCCAACATTTATAAGAGAGTATGGTTTAGAGTAGGCACTCATAAAAAGGTACTGAATGAAGGAATCATCTTACAATGAATATCTGAGGACAAATGAAGTAAAAAAATTTATATTAATAACCAAACTAGAATATTTAAGAGCGCTAGCACTGTCTCACAACTCTATTAAACTCTAAATATTAATATTATATTAATGTCATCAGAATGTGTGGCTAAGTTACCAGAGCACTTAGTTGAGCTATTCAATCCCTGAAATACAATGGAGAAAAAAATATCACCAACTATTAATTCTATAAAAAGATACAACTATGACCTCCCTAACCCCCCAAAATTATTTAAAAAGTACAGAGAAACAATTGGTTAGCATTCTTAAGTATCAATACCTTGAAAGCATATTTGAATCATCAGAGATGAAATAAAAGAACATTTATTGATCTTAAGCAATTTCGGGTCCCTAGTCCACTACAAAAAATGTGTGATTTTCACAGAGGATTAAAAAACTTAGCACAGTAATATAAACATATGAATTCACATACAAAGAAATTTATATCACTAATTATTCCCTCAGTACTCCAATATTCATTCTTAATATATTTAACTGTATTTTTGAAATTTAAAATAAGGTTAAAGATAAGTGTGTACAGTATAAAATGCTAAGCTCTGGCATACTACTTGCAAATGGTAGAAAAAGGTTTATTAAGTTTTCTTGTACTTCTACAAAGAATAGAATTCGGAGGTGGCTCTGTGGCTTGATGTACTTAGTTTTCCTCTTCTTTTACATTAAGATAACATCTGTTCTGACCATGAGTCAGTAAATCAAATTTGAGGAGAATTTAACTATGTATAAGGTGGAAATACGCACTGAAGGGCAGATTTGTAGCTTTCCCTAAGCAATAAAACTCGTTTTTATTTAGAAAGTAAACAAAGTACACTTTTTATAAATAACACAAAATGAATGTGCCATCTAAATCCCCTCTTATAATTATTTCTTTTGCTCTCTTAAAAAAGTTTTGCTTTTTATCTGTTTATGATACATGTTGGATCAAACATGCATATATGAGGGGAAAGACTCCTAAACTTAACTTTTATACTTTCAAATATGAAGTTTTACTCTAAATGAGTTTACTTAACACTGGTAAAGTGACATAAAATTAATGGATAAGCAGAGAAACTTTAATATAGGAAACAAACACCCTATAATCTACAAAATGTACACAGCCAAAACTGGTAATCATTTGGTAAAAATTTCTACTTTTATTTAATTTACCACTTGAGAATAAAAAATAGAAAGGGTGACACTGGCATATATTTTTCTAGCATATTAACTGCTTACTTACCAAAACAGAGTGCTGAGTTACAACACTTACTGAGATAAAAAGCCCATGATAATCTGAGCTTAATTATGTTTGTCCTAAGAGAAGTTTCATCTTATCTTTTTATTTGGGTAAAATGGGAAAATCATATCCTACTTCTTATTTAAATTCGTTAAAAAAGTGAATGTCTTTGTCCATTTAAGCTTCTGTAACAAAAATATGATGGACCAGGTAGTTTAACCAACCAATATTTATTTGGCACAGTTCAGGAGGCTGGGAAATGCAAGATCAAGCCGCTGAAAGATATCAGTGTCTGGTGAAAGCCAGCTAGCTTATTCGTTCAGTAATGGCTGTTCTTCCTGCTGTGTCCTTACATGGTAAAAAGAGGAAGAGAAAGTTCTTTGGGATCCCTTTTCTAAGGGTACTAATCCCATTTGTGAGAGCTCCACCCTCCTAACACCCATCATATAGAAGATTAGGATTTCAAAACATGAATTTTGGAGAACACAAATACTCAGTCCCTAACGGTGAACATTACATAATTGATTATAGTTAAGGCCCTTTATGCTAAGTATGGGCAACATAATATTAAAGGTGGAATAAATTTGTTATCTATAAGGGAAAAAAACTGGAAGGTATTTGAAAGTAAAAGAAATGAAGAGTAACATATAGTAAACATAGAAATATAAAGAACTACTATAATCTTCAGAAGACATTAGGCACAGTTTCAGATGAATAAAGACTTGGCATTCAACCATTTATCCACATTTTAATGTATTTTGATGCATCGTTGACAGCGAAAGCAAAAAATAGCAAAAGAGAGGAAAATCACAGGATTTCAGAAAGAGAAAATATATTAAACCTGGAAGGTTAATGGGTAAGGACAGATTAAGACTTTTGTAAAATATTGTCAGAATGATTGCCAGAAGGACTATACCAATTTATATTCCCATTTAAAAGCATATGAAAATGTCTATCACTCTGGACCTCAGCCAATGGCCAGTTTCATTATTCAATCTTGGGCAATTTAGTGAAAAAAAAATTAACAATAATAATTCATTTCCTTTGATGTCATTCCATAGATGAAAAAATTAGGTCATTCTAATTTTTGTAATTATTGTCTTGTAATATGTAATTACTAAACATCTAAAATACTTTTTGGGAATGCTTATCTTCTTTGGCCATTTTGCTGTTGTGTTCATCTTTCTTACAAATTTGTCTTGTTCCTCAAATACTAAGGCTATCAGTTTCTTATTTACCAGCTCTAAATGTTAGAGTGTCGTGGAGTTCCACCTTGCCCTAACTATTTACATGTTCTCACATCCAACGTCATTCTTGTGTTGACATGTGCCCCCACTATTTACATGTTCTCAAATCCAACACCACTCTTGTGATAACAGGTCCCAAATCCTTATCTCAAGACTCTGTCTTCCCAAAATTTCTGACTCACATATCTATCTGCTCAGTGAACATCTCCATAATAATGTCTCCACAGACATGTCTCAACATCTCTTCCTGCCTCACATTATCTCCAAATTTAATTTTCCCTCGGTTTACATTTTAGTAAATATCATCATCTATCTAGTCAGTTACCCAAGGCAAAAATTTAGGAATCTTTCTGGATTCCTCTCTTATTCCCCCCAACCCTGCCATCGATTCATCAGTAAGTAGTCCTGTCTGCTTATCTTGAAAATATATCCCTGTTTGATTCTCTTCATGTCCACTACCACCATCCCCAATGCAAATCCACCATCATCTCTCTCCTGAAAACAGCATTACTTCCTAACTAATCTCCCTGCTTCCACTCCTGACTACCTATTACCCACACAAAAGCAGAATGATATATTAAAAATGTGAAACACAATTCCTAATAAAATCTAAGCATGATTCCTAATAAAATCCAAGCATGATTATTTGAGGATACAGGAAGGCTAATCCTAACGTTTATATGGAAAGGCAAAGGCATCAAAACAATTTTGAAAAGGAAGCTTAAAGTTGGAGGAATCACACTGCATGATTTATACTTTACTATATAGCAGTATTTCCCCTCTCTTTTTATTTTCATTTCACTTTCCTAAGAAACCTTTTCAGACATTCCTAATTGCTTCCCATCCATGGAATTTTAGCGCCCCTATTATAATGTATATCTCTTATATACTGTGGCCTTCGTAGAACTACAGTCATTGTAATGTCTAAAGACCTTTTCAACCCCAAAGACAATACTTTTGACCCTGAGGAGGCAACATTACCCCCATTCAGAATGCAGGCTATATAGCAAAAGTAACCAAGACAATACAGTACTGGTATTGTCAGTACAGACAGACATGTTAGCCAGTGGAACAGAAGAGAGCACCTAGAAATGGCCAAAAGAAATATAACCAAATGGTTTTGACAAAGGTACACAAGTACTTCAATGAAGGAAGAACAGCCTTATCAATAAATGGTACTGGAACAATTAGACATTCATAGCAAAAAAAAAAGAGAGAGAGAGAGAGAGAGAGAGAGAGAGAGAGAGAGAGAGAGACCTTGATCTAAATCTCATATCTTACACAAAAATAAACTTAAATAAGATCATGAAGCTAAATAGTGAACAAAAAGTTATAAAACCTTAGAAGAAAATAGCAGAAAACTGTCATGGTCTAGGGTTAGGTGAAGAGTTATTTAACAACTCTGAGTTCTTATATATAACACCAAAAGTACAATTCATTAAAAAAAATAATAAATTCCTCTATAAAAGACTGTTATGGAATGAAAAGACAATCTCATGACCAGGAGAAAATATCTGCAAGTCACATGTCTGATAAAGCACTTGTATCTAAAATATACAAAGAATTCTATAAAATCAAGAGTAAGGAAACAACCTAATTCAGCAAGTACTCTGGACAGATACTTCCCCAAAGAGGAAATATAGATGGCAAATGTGCACCTAAAAAAATGTTCACCATCGTTAGTCATTAGGGAAATGCAAATTAAAATCACAATGAGATACTATTACACCCCAATCAGAATAGCTAAAAAAATCCTGACAATATCAAAAAACTGGTGAGGATATTAAACAACTAGACAAATCACACATAGTTTCTTTTTTTTTTTTTTTTTAAGATTTTATTTATTTGAGAGAGAGAGCACACAAGCAGGGGGAGCCTCAGGCTGAGGGAGAGGCAGACTCCCCACTGAGTGGGGAGCCAGATGCAGGGCTCAATCCCTGAGATCATGACCTGAGCTGAAGGCAGATGCTTAACCAACTGACCCACCCTGGTGCCCCAACAAATCACACAATGATGATGGAAATGTAAAATGATATAAACGCTCTGTGGGGTGCCTGGATGGTGTAGTCGGTTGAGTGTTGGACTTTTGGTTTCATCTCAGGTAGTGATCTCAGGGTCATGGGATCAAGCCCCATATAGGGCACTCAGCATGTAGTCTGCTTAGGGTTTCTCTCCTCTCTCCTTCTGCCCCGCACTTGTGCTCACTCACTTGCCCTCTCTCTCTTAAAAAATAAATAAATCTTTTAAAAATGATAGAAACACTCTGGAAAAGAGCTAAACATATCCTTAACATATGACCCACCAATTGCACCCCTGTCTATTTAACCTAGAAAAATGAAAACTTACATCCAAGCAAAAACTTGTACATCAATGCTCCTTGTAGCTTTATTTCTAATTGCCAAAAACTGTAAATAACCCAAATGTTCTTCAATAAGGTAAATGGATAAATAAACCCCAGTACATCCACACAACAGAATTCTACTCGGCAAAGGAAAAGAACAACTACTGCTACATCTAACAACTTACATGGATCTCAAGATCATTTTGTGAAATGAAAAAAAGCCAATAAAAAAGTATTACATATTGTATGATTTCATTTACACAACATTCTTTTTTTTTTCTTTTTTTTTTTTTTTTAATTTATTTATTTTGACAGAGCGAGAGAGATCACAAGTAGGCAGAGAGGCAGGCAGAGAGAGAGAGGAGGAAGCAGGCTCTCCGCCGAGCAGAGAGCCCGATATGGGCCTCGATCCCAGGACCCTGAGATCATGACCTGAGCCGAAGGCAGAGGCTTTAACCCACTGAGCCACCCAGGCGCCCCACAACATTCTTGAAGTGCCAAAATTACAACAAAGGAGAACAAATCAATGATTGCCAGGGGTTAGAGGTGGAAGAAGAAGATGAAGAATGTGACTATTACAGGATAGTATGAAGGAGTTTCTCTGAATGACAGAACAGTCTGTTATTCTGATGATGGTGATGTTTACTCAAATCTACAAAAGGTGATAAAATTTCACAGAACTATACACATAAAAGGGATGGGGATATGAACTACACATATAAAAACTGTTGAAATCTGAATGAAGTCTTTACCTAAATTAATGTTATTTTTTAAAAAGATTTTTATTTATTTATTTGACAGAGAGAGAGAGATCACAAATAGGCAGAGAGGCAGGCAGAGGGGGAGGGGGAAGCAGGCTCCCTGCTGAGCGGAGAGCCCAGTGCGGGGCTTGATCCCAGGACCCTGAGGTCATGATCTCAGCGGAAGGCAGAGGTTTAACCCACTGAGTCACCCAGGCGCCCCCTAAATTAATGTTATTACACCAAAACCAGTTTCCTGGTTTTTACAATGTACAACAGGTATGTAAGATACTATCACAAAAACTCCCTATACTATTTTTGCAACTTCTCAATAGCCTTGTACTATTTCAAAATAAAAAATAAAAATAATCAAAATAAATCAGATCAAGTCACTCCCCTTCATACTAACACTCTAATGGCTCATCAATGCTATTAGAATCAAATCCAACCTATTTCCTTTGACTAATAAATTCTATAGGCTTTGATGTCCTATGCCAATCTCAGACATCACCTCCTACCACTTTTTTCCTTCTCCATTTCTCAGACATGATAATGTGTCTTCACACTAGCTACTTTTTTTTAAAGATGTATTTATTTCTTTGAGAGAGCAAGAGGGAGGGACAGAAAGTGGGTGAGGGGTAAAGGAAGAGGGAGAAAACTCTCAGGCTGACTCCCCACTAAGAACAGAGCCCACTGCAGGGCTCATCTCATGACCCTGAGATCATGACCTGAGCCAAAATCAAAAGTCGGATGCTTAACCAACTGAGCTACCCAGGTACCCTGGCTACTCTTTTTTGTTTTTGTTTTTAACTGGAATGCTTTTTCCTCTGATTTTCACATGACTGGCTTTCTCCTCAGATAAGATTTCCTTTAAAACCTAGCTCAGATGAGCAATGAAGTCACTTGCTATCTTATCACTATATTTTAATTCCCTGTATAGCTCTTTTTCACCTGTACTTTTCTTAAGTATTTATTGTCTATATACCACCTTTTATGTTGTTTTTCTCTCAGTAGATCTCCAGAACCCAGAATAGTTATTGGTACAGGATACTCAAAAACCCATGCTGAAGCTGAATAAGTTACTCACATAGTTTAATATTTATGATATTAGTAAATATTTTTTAAAAACCAAAACTTATAAATAAGTTTTATATAAGCCCAATGCTAATCACAAAGCAAAAATTTATAGCACTTATATAAAAGATGAAAAGAAAGGAATCTAACTGCCCATTACAGAAAATCACAAAGAAAGCAAGGGAAAAAGGAACTAAGGAATTAGAAACAGCCAGAAAACAACATAATGGAAAAAATAAGTCCAAACCTATAAATAACAACTTTAAATTTAAGTGGACTAAATTCCTGTATCAAAAGATACAGAGTGGCTAAATGGATAAAAAAAGAAGACCCAACTACATGATGCCTACAAAAGACTCGCTTCAGCTTTAAGGACACACAAAGACTAAAAGTGAAGGGATGGAAAAAAATATTTAATGCAAATAGAAACCAAAGGAAAGCAGGAGTAGTTATACTTACATTAGACAAAAAAGACATTAAGCCAAACATGGTAATGAGACCAAAAAAAGGGTCATTATATAATGATAATAAGGGCATTCCGACAAGAGTATAGTATTTGTAAATACTTACACACCTAAAAAAGGAATATACCTAAATATATAAGGCAAATATTAACACACCTTCAAGGAGAAACAGAAAACAATACAATATTACTAGAAAATTTTTATACCCCACTTACATCAATAGATAGATAATCCAGACAGAAAATCACTTTTTAAAAACTGGCATTAAACAATTTGTTAGATCAGATATACTTAACGAATATATACAGAACATTTCATCCAAGATCAATAGAATATTCTTCTCAAGCACACATGGATCACTTCCCAGGATAGATCATATGTTAGGCCACAAACAGGTCAATAAAATTTGAGAAGACTGAAATCATTTCAAGCATCTTTTCCAAACATAGTGATTAAAACAAGAAATCAGTCATAAAAAGAAAAAAGGAAAATTCACAATTATGTGAAGATTAAACAATATGCTACTAAACAACCAATGGTCAAAGCAGAAACCAAAAGACAAATCACAAAATGTCTTAGAGCAAATGAAAATGGAAATACAACATCCTACATAAAACTTATGGAATGTACCAAAAGCCATTGTGCAAGAGATTTATAGTAATAAACATCTACGTTAAGAAAAAATAAAGAACTCAAACAACCTAACATTACACCGCACAGAACTAGAACAAGAACAGCTAGCCAAAATTAGTAAAAGAAAGGTAACAACAAAGCTCAGAGTGAAAATAAAGTAAATGGAGACTAAAATGACGATTGAAAAGATGAATGAAACTAAGAACCGGTTTTCTGAAAATTTAAACAAAATAGACAAGCTTTTCTAACCAAGAAATAGAGGACTCAAATACATAAAATCAGAAATGAAAAAGAAACATTAGAACAGATACTACAGAAACATAAATGATCAAAAGACTACTATGAAAAATTATATGCTGACAACCTACAACAACCTCCAACAAATGGATATAAATTTCTAACATACAACGTGCCAAGACTAAATCATAAAGAAACAAACAAATAAAAAAAAAAGACCAATTACTAATGAGATTGAATTAGTAATCAAAAAGCTCCCAAAAGAAGAGAAATACAGGACTAGATGGCTTCACTGGTGAACTCTACCAAACATTTAAAGAATTACTGCCAATCTTTCTCTTCTCCAAAAAAGGTATGGAAACACTTCTAAATTTATTTTATGAGGCCAGCATTGTCCTGATCCCAAAACCTGATACGAAAACCAGGATACTCTAAGAAAAGAAAATTAGAGACCAATATCCCTGACGAACACAGACGCAAAAAGCCTTAACAAAATATTAGCAAACTGAATGCAACAATGCATCATACACCATGGTAAGTGAGGATGGTTCAACATATGCAAATCAATGCAATAGACCACATTAATAAAATAAAAGATAAAAATCATATAATCACTCAACAGATGCAGAAAAAAACATTTGACAAAATTCAACATCCATTTATGATAAAAATGCTCAAGAAAATACATATAGAGGGAATGTATTTCAACACAATAAAGACCATTATATGATAATCCCACAACTACCAACACACTCAATGATGAAAAGCTGAAATCTTTTCCTTTAAGATCATGAATAAGATAAGAATGCTTTCCTTTTTCTTTTTGCAAGGAACTGACTGCTCTGTAATTGGGTAATTTTTCAGGGTTGTTTTTGCAGTGAGCAAACAAGAGGAATGAAGATTCCTCATATATAAAAAAAATCAATCTTATCATTTTTATTTGACATAATACTGAAAAGTCCTGTCTAGAACAATTAGGCAAGAGAAAGAAATAAAAGGCATATATGTCCAAAAGGAAGACAAAAAACTATTTGTATAAGTATGATAACACATATAGAAAACTAAAGACTCCACCAAAAATCTGTTAGAAATAAATTTGGTAAAGTTATAAAATACAAAAGCAAATACAAAAAGAAGTTGCATTTGTATACACTAACAATGAACTATCAGAAAGAGAAATGAAGAAAACAATTCCATTTACAATTGCACCAAAAAGAATACCTAGGATTAATTTCAATGAGGTGAAAAATCTGTACATTAAAAATCATAAGACATTGATTAAAGAAACTGAAGACAAAAAATACAAATAAGTGCATAGTTATTTCATGCTCATGGATTGAAAGAATTAACGTTGTTAAAATGTTTGTACTACCCAAAACAATCTACAGATTCAATGAAATCCCTAAATAAAGTCCAATGGCAAGGATATGAAAAAAAGGAACCCTTGCGAATTGTTAGCTGGAATGTTAAATTGTGAGGCCACTATGGAAAACAGTATGGAAGGTCCTTAAAAAATTAAAAATAGAACTACCCATATGACCTAGCAATTTCATTTCTAGATATTTGTCTGAAGGAAACAGAAACACTAATTCAAAAAGATATATGCAGCATTATTTATAATAGTCAATACATCGAACCAACCTAAGTGTCCACTGATGGATAAATGGGTAAAGAAAATGTGGTATACACACACACACACGAAAATTATTCACCCATAAAAAAAGAAAGAAACTTGCCATTTGCAACAATGCAGATGGACACTGAGGGCATTACAGTAAGTGAAATAAGTCAGGTAAAGACAAATACCATACGATCTCACTTATATGTAGAATTTAAAAAGAGTCCATACTCATAGCAGCAATGTCCACAATAACCGAAGTGTGGAAGGAGCCAAGATGTCCTTCAACAGATGAATGGATAAAAAAGATGTGGTTCATATATATAATGGAATATTACTCAGCCATCAAAAAGGATGAATACCTACCATTTACATAGACATGGATGGAACTGGGGGGTTTTATGCTAAGTGAAATAAGTCAATTAGAGAAAGACAATTATCATATGGTTTCACTCACATGTGGAATATAAGAAACAGTGCAGAGGATCATAGGGGAAGGGAGGGGAAAAAAAGAATGGGAAGAAATCAGAGAGCGAGACAAACCGCAGAGACTCTCAATCCTGGGAAACAAACTGAGGGTTGTGGAAAGGGAGGTGGGTGGGGGATTTGGGTTAACTGGGTGATGGGCATTAAGGAGGGCATGTGATATAATGAGTACTGGGTACTATATACGACTGATGAATCACTAACCACTATCTCTGAAACTAATAACACATTATATGTTAACTGAATTCAAATTTAAAAAATAGCTTATAGCTAAAAATAAAGGTAAGATCTTAACAAAAGATCTTAACATAATTCATGCTATATGTAGTATCTTTTTAATCTGGTAATTCCAGAAATACAGTAAAACTTGTTTTTGCTTAACTGTTTTCCACCGGCTACCACACTTTTGAACTTTCTTACTTCTATTATTTTTCAGTCAGTTGTCTTAGATTTTCAGTTGGTTCTTTTGTGTTTTCTGGCATTATCATATGGTTTCACTAGTGTTCTTGTTCTAGTTTTTCGAGGTGTATTGTTAGGTTGTTTGAGTTCTTTACTTTTTCTTAGCATAGATGTTTATTATATTTAAGAAATAATGCAGAGGATCATGGGATAAAGGGAAGGAAAAGTGAATGGGAAGAAATCAAAGGGGGAGACAAACCCTCAGGTTGTTTCCTTTATTTGAATGATTTTTGTTAACATAAAATACATTTTTATCATAATTGTTTATGTAACACACTGATGACATTAACAGCCCTGATTATTCCCCTTTCTAAATACATGCCTTTTGTGACATGGCTTTCCAATTCCTTCCATCAAGATATAGTGGCATCAATAGGGTGGATGGGTTATGGACATTGGGGAGGGTTTGTGCTTTGGTGAATGCTGTGAAAGATGTAAGCCTGATGATTCACAGACCTGTACCCCTTGGGCAAATAATAAAAATAAAATTAAAAAAAAAAAAAAAAGATATAGTGGCATCATGAATTTTCCAATCCATGAACGTGAAATTCTCTCCATTTATTTTATATCGTCCTTAGGGTAATGTTTTATAGTTTTTAGTATAATTCCTCCATTACTTTTGTCAAATGTATTCCTAAGTACTTAATTCTTTTTAATGCTGCAGTGAATAGGAATTTTGGCTTAAAATTATTACTTGATTGTTCATTATAGCCATACAGAAACAATTTTGCTACCACTTCATTCTGGCTGGCTTTGTTACTTGCTTTGGCTAACAAAAAATGGTAGTTCTGACAAAGGGCCAGTACCAAGCTTACTTTATGTGGAACCCTGAGCTTCTGTTTATCTTCCTGGAATGCTGACACCATCATGTAAAAAAGCAATGGCTAGCTTGCGGAAGGTGGAAACATGTGACTGAGTCACTCCATCACTTCACTCAAGAGTCAGCTAACTGCCAGACACACAAGTGAGGCCATCTTAGACCAGCTATCCCCTAGACATATAATCAAGCTCAGCCCAAAACAAAGGAATTACCCAGCTTTCTCATTAGCAACAAAAAATGCTTATTGTTTTATGAAACTAAGTTAAGGAATAGCTTGTTGTGCAGCAAAAACTGAGAACTTATTTATGAATAACATGAAATATTATTGCCTGGCACATACCAAACATATAATTAGCCAACATAGCTCATTTTAATTATTGAGCTCAGATATATACCATCTGAAAACATATTCAATCTATAAATGTAAAATATATCAAAATGTATGAGTTCAAGGAACTTTCTAGAAAATAATTCTTAAATTGCAAGTTTGTGATACGTTTTTACTGAAAACTATTTTGTAAATGAAATAGAAAAAATCATATTTGAATTTTAAAAATAGAGAGGAAAAGCTAATCTTTATAGAATATGCCTCAAATTATGTCTCAAACCTTTCTTAAAAATTAACAATGCCACTCTCCCTAAGAAGGACAATGTTGAATAAGTATACCACAATCCTTAAAAAAGTATTACATTAAGGGGCACCTGAGTGGCTCAGTTGGGTAAAGCATCCAACTCTTGGTTTCAGCTCAGGTCGTAATCTCAGGGTTGTGACAATCAGCGTGGAGTCTACTTGGGATTCTCTCTCTTTCTTTCTCCTTCCCCCTCTGCCCCTCTCCTCACTCTCTCTCTAAAATAAATAAATAAAATCTTTAAAAAATAAAAGCATTACATTAAAATATTTCAATTTGCTATTGATTGAGTGATTCATCTTTATCACTTAAGACACAATGTAAATAATCCTTAAATTAACACCTTATATTTGGAAGAGGTTTACTCTTGAAAACAATGATCAAAACCTAAACATGAGTAATGCATTCTGATGTTTAATCATATACATTAAAGGCAATGTTAAAAAGTCCCTTTAATAGACACCTTTAAGTCATATTTCTCAAAAAAACTTTTTAGAGTCATTTTTGTTTAAAAAATAATTTAAAATGATTAATAACAAGGCATTGTAGCTAAAAAGGTAAACACAAAGACATTTATTAGCAAAGAAATAGGGAAAAATTTAAACAACCCTACAACACTTTCATGTATGCAATTCATCAAGAAATGTTTTAAAGAACAAAACAAATGTTGGCTCATTCTGGAGCTTCTTTGTCATTATTAATGTATTCAGGTTTTCACAGCTGAACTGCTATACTTTGAAAAGATTTTTATGAAAGGAAACTCATATTCAATGTTTAAACAAAGCTGTCAGGTTACCAAGATTAAAATTAGTTTGAGTGTCCAGAAAATCTTTTCTTAAAAAAAAAAATTATGGTGGTCTTTATTTGCAAACAAAATACAAGCTTTTGTTTAACCATGTGTATTTATTTTTGAGAAAAAATAAAGTGAAAGAACAATTTTAAAGTAAGACTATTCTGTTTCATTACTAGTTCTATTTCTCAAATTGATACAAACGATCTCCTTCTGTTTCTGTCTATCTGCTTGCCTTGTCAGTACAACTAATTGTCAGGGTTGGGGAGATCTCTTATATCTAAACAGAAGATGTGCAGTTTGTAACCTGCTTAATTCGCCTTATGTCCTACATGCCCTCAGTATGGTGTTCATTAAAGTCTCAGCTGTTTTGTTCGTAGCAGTGGCAGCCCAAACATAGGCTTATTTTTCTTTGTTAAAAGGCCAGATTGTGCATAAATATACCCCTAATCTGTGTGTCTGTGTGTGTGTGTGTGTGTGTGTGTGTGTGTGTGTGTGTGTGCGTGCGTTTGTGTTTTAATGGCAAGAAATTATGAAGCATGTAAACACTTCTTGGTTTTCTCATCACTCAAGCCAGGTACCTGAACTCGGTCCCTTGCCTAAATGCTTATTAAGAACACCACCTTTCAGTCTTTGGAAAAAGTTTTAACATAAGAGCCATCTATAACGCCAGACAAACTCCAATGGCAAGTTGGCACAAGTAAATTCTGTATATTACAATTAAAAACCATTCTTAAGGGTCCTCATCCCTCCCTTGCAAAATTTTCCTGGTAAGATATAGGTTACCAAGCCTAATGGCTTCCATGCATTTGATTATACAGAAGGTTTAAATAAAACCTACTTATATTCACCTTGGAAATAATATGGCTCAAAATCAATTACTTTTTTTGGCTTGAACAAATAGTCAAAATTTTATATTTAACCAGTCCATCCACAAGGAGAATTTCTGTAAGTAGACTACTATTACCCTAAGTTTTTAAATACAATATAACAATAAGTCTCCCTGATATGTATACAATTAATTTCAAAACTCATGTATGAATTGTATAGTTAACAGTGTTCACATGTATCAAATTAATCACATTCTGAAATCATTAAAAGTAGAAGGTATAAAAATGCGTCAAATATTTAATTACTGCATTTGTGTGAAGTTTGATTAACAAGACAAAAGATTTATTTTTAACTTGTTACTAAGTTACTTGTGATGTTAATTTTAACATGCAATTAATTAAATGTACATAAAGGGCTATTAAAGTATTAAGCCCGACAGCTGCAAAAAATAATTTAACCTCCAAAATGACTAAAAATTAAATACTGTCTATAGGTCATTTTGGCCCATACAATATACATTTTAAAATAAAATTACATTAATTATTAAATACAGCTACGCAGATATGATGATTTTAAGAAAACATTCATAACCGTGTCTTCAAAGGCTTTTCTCAAGAATGATCAGAAAATTGATTGAAGAAAATGGCCTTATTAGGCAAAGACATTGGAGATAACTGAGAAAGTATCAAAGACCCCCCCCCAACAGAGATGTCTTTTCATTCCTAAGGTTAATTTGTGACTCATTCATACTTTATGTACTTATGAAGGTGCTTTCACATAGAAAAAGAACAAGATTTTTACCCTAGTGCTGATCTTTTATCAGTAATCCACCAAGATTTAAGGAAAAGAGAGAGTCTATACTAGGACACTGAGTATGAAGTATCATATCTGAAGAGTAGCTGCACTGGAGAAAATTATAGGATGGAAAGGAAGTTCAGTGATAAAAAGCTGGCCAAAGTTAAGACCACTGCCTTGAGAGGAAATGAGGCTATAGAGATTTCACATTTTATCCTGAAGGACATGAACAGAAGGGCTTTTCAACACAATATGGTACACAATACTCTTTCTCAGTATGAAACCTGTCACACCCCTGATGTCATAATTTGGAGAAATTTAGTCATAAGGCCCAATCAAAGGATAACCAAAGTTAGAGTTTATGATGTTGTGAGTGAAACTACAACTTCAAGAACAAATTAATCAGAAACTCAATAGCTGACAGAAAGTCTCCCATTCCCAGATGGGTAATAATCGTTCTTACTCCAAGTACCTTGGGGAGACCTTTACACTTAGGATGACAGGTAGCATCAGGTATATAACCAACCACAGTCCAAACCAACATTCCCCAGAGTGATTTCACAGGGTCCGAGATAGGGTCTCTGCACTTATACAGAGAAGGGAGAAGAATGAGGCACCAACATTAAACCAACCTGAATCTTCTTAAAATCAAAGAGAATAACATATTCAGTTATTTACATGTGCAAAGAAAGTCTGAACAACACTAAGTTACTTAATAGAAATATAACCGACATAAAAATTGGAAATTATATTAGAGTATATAACTTTAACACTGAGAAACTTTAAAGTACGATGCTACTACCCCTACCACCTTCCAATAATGAAGAAAATTAAAACAAGTTGATATTTAGGATTTACTAAATTGGTTCTGGTGCTGAAATAAGAAACAGGACTTGTTTTGTTTTGTTTTGTTTTTTTAAGTACTGTCTTTCTACATTTACATTTACGTAAAAGTAATGTCTTTCTACATTCAATTACTTTTAAAAGATAAGATTTTAAAAATTATTATAAAAGCTTCTTCAGAGTCTATCAATAAGAGTGACTCTGGAAAATGGCAGAGTAGGGAACTCCATGGCTCCATTCCTCCACAAAAACAACTAATAAGCTGGCAAAGACTACCAAGAATCACTTTTGCAGAACTCTGAAATTTAGTCAAAAACTTAACGACAAACAGGGGAAAGATTAATGAAGATAGAAGCTGCTGCTTTGTAGTAACCTGGTACAGTGAGCTAATAATGCCAGAGTGAGCTATACAGACTGTTCTGAAAGAAAAGTCGTTGAGTGTTTCACCTGTCTGGCAGTTCACTAAAGAAATAGGGCAAGTACTCACCTTTGTTTTTTCCTACTTGGAGTGTTTCCAGAGCTGGGGCACATTCTCTGGTGGCACTTGCTAAAAGCAGTGAAAGTCAAAAGTATTGGCCACAGCAGACTAGGTCAAGAAATAAGTAAGGACAAGCAACAGAGAAACCAATAGCCTAGGTAGGAAAGGGTTGGGACAGGTTGGGGGAATATGGACTTTCAAAATTTCCCACGTATCTGAGGGAATTAAGAGAGTCATATGCATACTCGGAAAAAAGCCTAAAGAGACTCAAAACTGTCACCACTGGCTGAGCTTCATTCTCCAAGTAAAGGCTAAGGCAAAGTTGTGAACAGCCTGGCTAAGCAATGAAGGAGTGCCTACCTTGACAAAAGAGCCAACATACAGTCTTCTTATTTTGGCTCCAGGTATTTGAGGAATATTTGTCAAAAACTAGTTGAGCACTACGCTAATATAACACAGACTTCATAATTATACACACAAAGAATTCAGACTTTACAGAAGTAGTTTATAAAAGTCATTAAAACAACAATCTGCAATGACAGGAATAATAAACCCCAAGGAGGAGGTTGCCACACTATGACATTCAAAATAATCCAGTTTACAATAGAAAATTAAGAAGTATGCAAAGAAACAATAAAGTATGGCCCGTTCATAAGAAAAAAAAATTATCAGAAAATGTCCCTGAGGAAGCCCAAGCATTATACTTGATAGACAAAGACTTCAAATCAATTGTCATAAATATGTTCAAACAGCTAAAGGAAAACCACACAGAAGTAAAGGACACCAGGAGAACAATGTCTCAACAGAGACTATTAATAAAAAGATTGACATTAGAAACAGAAACAAAATAGTAATTCTGGAGCTGAAAAGTATAGTAAATAAAATTAAAATTCATTGGAGGGGGTTAACAGCAGATTTCGGCAGGCAGAAGAAGAACCAGGGAACTTGAATATAAATCAATTAAGATTATTTAGTCTCAGGGTCGGAAAGAAAAAAGAAGAATGGAGGAGAGATAAATAAAATAGAGAGGAGAAAAATAAAGAGAATCGGTGAACCCAAAAGTTGTTTCTTTGAAAAGATAAAAAAAAATTGACAAAATTTTAGCTAGACTGATACAGAAAAATACTAAACAATCAGAAATGAAAGTGGAAACTTTACTACAGACCTTATAGAAAAAAGAAAGATTGTAAAGATATTATGAACTGTACACCTACATGTTTGTAGGTATTGTAGGTGTTAGGAGGTGAACAGATTCCTAAACGCACACAAACTGACTCAAGAAGAAAGAGGAAATCTGAATAGACTTGTAAGAAGTACAGAGATTGGATCAGTAATAAAAAAAAAAAAAAAAAAACTCCCCCAAAAAGACCAGGACCAAATGGCTTCATTTGTAATGCTACCAAATATTAATAATAATTAACACCAATCCTTCTAAAAGTCTTTCAAAAACTAGAAAAAGAGAGAACATTTACCTATGTGGCCAGCATTACCCTGATACCAAGTGAGAAAAAGTTATTTTAAGAAAACTACAGACCAGTATCTCTTGTGAATATAAATATAAAAATCAACAAACAGCACATGGGTGGCTCAGTTGGTTAAGCGTCCGAATCTTGACTTCAGTTCAGGTCATGATCTCAGCATTGTGAGATGGAGCCCTGCATCAGGCTAACATGCGGGGCATGGAACCTGCTTAAGATTCTCTCTGCTGGGGCACCTGGGTGGCTTAGTGGGTTAAGCCTCTGCCTTCAACTCAGGTCATGATCTCAGGGTCATGGGATCGAGTCCCGCGTAGGACTCTCTGCTCGGTGAGGAGCCTACTTCCCTCTCTCTCTCTGCCTGCCTCTCTGCCTACTTGTGATCTCTCTGTCAAATAAATAAAATCTTAAAAAAAAAAAAAAAGATTCTCTCTCCTCTTCTCCCTCCACCAACCTTAAAAAACTCTGAAACAAAATACTAGCAAATCAAACCCAACAGCATTTTAAGAGTATTATACATCATAACCAAGTGGAATTTATCCCAGGATCACAAAACTGGTTCAGTTTAGAAACATAAATCAATGTAATACACAATATTAATAACACGAAGGGAAAAATGACATGATCATCTCAATTAACACAGAAAAAGCATATGACAAAATTCAATGTCCTTTCCAGATAAAAACTCTCAACAAACTAAGTATTAAAGCAAACTTCAACATGAAAAAAGGCTTTATGAAAAATTCACATTTATCAAGATTAAAGACTGAAAGTTTTCCCCCCAAATAACAAACAAGGCACCACTTCTATTCAACATCATACTAAAAATTCTAGCCAGAGTAATTAGGCAAGAAAAAGAAAAGGCATCCAAATCGAAAAAGATGTAAAATGACTGCTATCAAATGGTGACATTATCTTATATAGAGAAAATACTAAAGAACACACACATACACACGCAGAGCTTATAAATGAGTTCAACAAAGTTGCAAGATAAAAGATCTGTGTATAAAAGTGTATTTCTTCAACTAACATAACTGCAATTCATCTAAATTCAGTGAGTATATTAAGGATCATACTACAAATAACTTTTTGGCAAGAAGCCTCTACGTACATGGTACAATAGTCCCAATGCTCTCAACCCCAGTTATGAAGATAGTCTATTTAAAGAAAATTTTGAAGAAAATGATATTCTATTATTCTCTGTTACACTTTCATTTTATATACTTATTTTAACAACAGAGTAATGGTTATTCCAAAACAGGGGTCATTAAACTACAACCCATGGGCCAAACTGACTGACCTCTTGTTTTGGTAAATAACGTTTTATTGAAACACATCCACAGACATTTGTTTACAAATTGTCTGTGATTGCTTTCAGGCTAAAATGCCAGAGCCTACAAAACAAAAATATTTACTATCTGACCCTCAAAAAAATTGCCAACCTCAGCTCTAAAAAATAATCTAGTATAGAAATTTACCTTAGATTGGCACATGACAGTGAAACTAAGGTTTCCTTTTTACCCTATTAATTAATAAGTAACCATCTTGTCAAAATCCAAGAAAACTCTTAAAAGTATGGCTGAGTTAATGTTACAATGATTATGAGCCTATTTCCAATCTAGAATCAAGAACTGAGTCATACAAAAAAGAGCTTTGCTCACAACTGAAAAGAAAATGCTCTTAAAAACTGTTAAGCAGGGGAACCTGGGTGGCTCAGTTGGTTAAGCATCCAACTCTTGGCTTCAGCTCAGGTCATAATCTCATGGGTCCTAAGAGCTTGCATCAGGCTCTGCCTCAGCAGGGAATCTGCTTAAAGATTCTCACCCTCTGTCCCTAAGCCCACTCACATGTATGCCACACATTGTCTGTAAATAAACTAAATACATACCTATACATATACATACTGCTAAAGGATTAGATTAGTAGGTAATACTGATAATAAAAGACCATCTACCCAAAGGATTAGATTATAAAAGGATTCAGCCTACTTCAGGAATGAGACAGGACTACTACAAACTAAAGTTTGAATAGGGAGTTGTTATAAGCTGAGAGTGTATCACACTTTTTTCTTCGAAATAATTTATCTTTCAAGAATTCCTAGTCTTGAGTATTCTGTATATTTCAAATAAACTAAGGATGTGTTCTATGTTAAACTGGCACGATGAATGTAGAAAAAAGGTATGGTACCACTCAAGAAAGTAAAAGCAATGAAAAGGGAAAGTTAGATTTTTTAATTAATAAACTTTATTTTTAGAACTATTTTATGTTTTTAAAAAAACTGAACAGAAAGTGCAGAGTTTTCATGGAGCCCTCACCCTCACATACCTAATGTTCTGTAGTATTCACATCTTGCATTGGTGCAGTACATTTGTTACAGTGATGTATTATCAATACCGATACATTATTATTAACTAAAGTCCATAATTTACATTAGGGTTCACTCTTTGTCTTGTACACTCAATGGGTTTTAATGAATATATAACGACTCGCACCCACCATTACAGTATCACATATAAAAGTGTCACTGCCCTAAAGATCCTATGTGCTCCACCTATAGATCCTTCCATCCATTCCTCCCTACCTCACCCCACCCCTAATGACCACTACTGGTCTTTATAATGTCTCCACAGTTTTGCCTTTTACAGAATATTGTATTATTGAAATTATGTATACAGGCTTTTCAGACTGACTTCTTTCACTTAGCAATATGCATCTATGATTCCTCCTGGTCTTTCTATGGCTTAATAGGTTATTTATTTTTATCACTGAATAATAATTCTACTCCGTACATGTACCACAATTTATCCATTTGACTACTGACAGGCATCTTGGTAGCTTCCAAGTTTTAGCAATTATGAATAGAAATGCTATGAACACTGTGCAGGTTTATGTGTGGACATAAGTTTTTTTTTTTTTTTTTAAGATTTTTTATTTATTTATTTCACAGAGGGAGAGAGATCACAAGGAGGCAGAGAGGCAGGCAGAGAGAGAGGGGGAAGCAGGCTCCCTGCTGAGCAGAGAGCCCGATGCTGGCCTCGATCCCAGGACCCTGAGATCATGACCTGAGCCGAAAGCAGAGGCTTTAACCCACTGAGCCACCCAGGCGCCCTAAGTTTTCAATTCATAGGAGCAAATACCAAGGAGTGTAATTGCTGGATCATATGGTAAAAATGTGTTTAGTTTCATTAAAAAAAAAAAAAAAGGCCAAAGTATCTTCCAAAGTGACTGTACCATTTTGCATTAGCCACCAGCAGTGAAGGAAGAGTTCCTGTTGCTCTACATCTTCACTGGCATTTGGTGATGTCAGTGTGCTAGATCTTAGTCATTCTAATAGGTGTGTACCAGTATCTCATTTCAATTTGCAATTCCCTGATGACCTCTGATGTTTAGCATCTTTTCCTATGCTTATTTGCCATCTGTATATCTTCTTTAGTGGGGTTTCTGATCAGAGATTTTGTCCATTTTTTAACTGGGTTGCTTCTTTATTGTTGAGTTATAAAAGTTCTTTGCATATTTTAGATGCCAGTCCTTTATTAGCTTGTTTTGCAAAGATTTTTCTCCCAGTCTGTGGCTTATCTTTCATTCCCTTAACAGTGCCTTTCAAAGAAAAAAATGGTTTTAATTTTAACAAAGTCCAACTTATCATTTTTTCTTTGATGGATCATGCTTTTGGTTTTGAAACTAAAACATCATTGCCAAACCAAAGGTCACCAAGATTTTCTCCTATATCATCTAAGAACTTTATAGTTTTACATTTTACATTTGGGTTTATGATCTAATTTTTGTGAAAGGTATAAAATCTATGTCTACATTTTGTTTTGTTTTGGGTTATGTTTGTTTTGCATGTGGATATCCAGCTTTGTAGCACTACTTGTTGAAAAAAGACTATCCTTTTTTCCATTGAATTGCCTTTGCTTCTAGTCAAGATTACTTAACTATATTTGTATGGGTCTATTTCCAGGCTTCCTATTCTGAAGTCAGGTAGTATCAGTCTTCTACCTTTGTTCTTCTTCAATGTTGTGTTGACTACTCTGAATGGGTATTAGATTTTATTTTATTTTTTTAAGATTTTATTTATTTATTTGACAGAGAGAGAGCAGAAGGAACGGCAGGGAGAGGGAGAGGGAAAAAGAGACTCACCACTGAGCAGGGAGCCAGAAGCGGGCCTTAATCCCAGGACCTGAGCTGAAGGCAGACACTTAACCAACTGAGCTACCCAGTTGACCCGGGTCTTAGATTGTAGCAGAGAAATTCTATGTAGTCACACTGGAAAGTGACTGAACAAATGCACAGAGCTGGGCTGTGAAGGCCTTTGAGAACTTTCTTTAAAACTTCACTTAACCTAAGAAAAATCAGGCTGCTAGGAAAAAAAAAAAAAGCAATTAACTTCTTATTCTTACACTTGGCCTTCTTTGATAAAACAATGTTTCTTTTAAAAATCTACTGCATTTTAAAGATCAAGCATTTAAATAATCAATTCCAGTTACTCTTCTAATATTCCATAGCATAGGCCAAGGAATCAATAGACAAATCATTTTAAAATTCAAGACAGAATTTAGAGGCCAGGTATAATGAGAATCAAATCAAGACCAAATGAGAACTGCTTATTGTAGTATATGTAGCAACTAAGTAGTGGCTTACCCATGCTAACCTCAAAATGCTGCTTAAACAATTACCTAAACTAATTTTCCACTATTGCTAAATTGATTGTCCTACTAGTAATCCATACTATTCTGACTCATCTGACCTAAGGACAATCTGGCAGACTGAATTCAGAGCTTGGGACACACAATGAAAACCAATGAGAGACTGCTGTATAAACATTCACAAGTACTAAGAAGAACTTAATATACTCACTCTACTCCTATGAACCCCTTTCCTAGAAATGAGAACTACAAGTTAATTTTTCAAAGTCTGTGGATTCACTAAGCTTCTTGCATTTTTACACTTAAATATTTATTACCTAATTACTTTTATGTCTGTTTCCTTCTTTACTTGCAATTTTACAAATTTTTGTCATTAACCAAAGGGGAAAAAAAGGAAAGAAAATGAAAGCGACAGAAACTTAAATCAATCAAACTAGGCAAAAAGATTGTCAAACTAATTTTAAAAATTAGAGTATTGATTTACCTGGATTGCATTTATATCCCTTCTACATAAAATCACCACTTAATTACATGATAGTAAATCTTGCTCTCGTGTTTACAGAGAATAGCAGATCTTATTAATTATGACTTGGTTAACAATTCATCTGCTTCCCCTTAGTCTATATATAGAAACAGAATGATAACCATTTCTTCATCCCTGTATCTTCTGATCTCAACAAAGTAGGCTGAGTAAAAGAGCTTCTTTTATTAGCTACTAATAAAGTGAATTCTTTGGTAAGAAATATTTGCATTAAAATGTCTTTAAAAGCAGATTTGAGAATCAAAACTTTTTTTGCTTCCTACCTTTTTTATATTCCACACCACTCTCCCCCTCCATTATAGTGATTAATTAGAAATGACCTATTTCATGATTTTCCAAAAATTTTATGATAAGCAAAAACCAGATATAATTGAACACTTAAAATTTTCCAGGATCTGTGTTCTTGTCTCTAACTACCATTAAAAGTTTCCAATACTATTTACACAATGATAAATAGGACACGTATTGGTAAGTGCCAGAAAAGGTATTTTTTATTTACATTCTTGTAAGCTTCGCTTTCTGGCTTTGTACTTTCTCTTCCATCACTTTATATTTAGCAGCTCTTCCACAAAATCACTCAGTCCATTAAAAGTTTCTTTCTTTCTGTTATAAGGAACCAAGAATACATTATTACATTTTTTATGTGAAGTATGCTATTAAATAATAGCTTGTACACTAATTAAAGCAAATGTAATTGTGAGAACACATTGACATTGTTAAAGTAAATTACTCAATTTGTTAATAGTTTCATTTCAAGTGACCTTAATTGTATTAATTGTGATACTAGCAAATTAAATTGGAGAGCATTAAATACATTGTTCTAATATGTCCTAGAGGAGCAAATTTTCCATTACATCAGCAAAGAGAAAATAATGATTATATGCCCCTACCCCCAAAGTCACACACACACACACACACACACACACACAATGGGTCAAACAGAAAAGGTCACACTAGACTGGATTTACTATTACTATTTTAATATCCATAGCATGGCCTAAAACAGAACATACAGAAGTAACTGATTCAAATAAGTGGTTAATTTTAAGGCATTCTTCTATCTTAGATTAAGTAGAAATTACTTCGCCATTATAACCAATTAAAATTTGAGAATGAGGAAACAAAGACTGGTACAAAGAACAGCAATATGAAAATGTATTTTAAAAATTATACAATTCTGGGTAATCAGGCACCACTTACTAAACTGCCTAGGATCAAATCATAAGGCTATATATTAAAAAAAGTTACGGCCCTCATTTCTTGAGAAGAAACTTAATTGTTCAACAGCAGTAATACAGACTGTTAAATAATTCTCAGTCTTTACTCCTCAGCTTGGTTTATGAAATCCTTATAATGTGGCCTCTGCCTATTAAGATCCATCCTATGCCATTCCTATACCACCTATGGTGCCCCAGACACAATGACATTTTCCAGTTCCTTCAATATGACAGGTCTATTCCTATCCTGGGATAAGATCTTCCTTTGTATAAACTCTTCTGTTTTTTTGTGACTGCTGTTGCTCTCTCTCTCTCTCTCTCTCACCAACTTCGCATGCCTGGTTCCTCCTCATCTGTCATTCACATCTAGCTGATATATCATCTTCTTAGAGAGATCTGTAAAATCTAAAGTAGGCACCCAGGCATTCCTCATTAGATTATTCTACTTTCATGCTTTGCCTAGTATTTATCACTTTCTCATATATTTTTACCTTGTCTGTACTTTTTAAAATTTTTTACTGTGCCTCTCATGTTAAAATGTGAATCCCATTGAGAGAAAGCACTTGGATCTCTTGTTTAATAGTCTATCCTCTGATATTAGATGATCACTATTTTTTTTTTTAAGATTTTATTTATTTTATTTGACACACAGAGAGAGATTACAAGTAGGCAGAGAGGCAGGCAGAGAGACAGGGAGAGGAGGAAGCAGGCTCCCTGCTGAGCAGAGAGCCCAATGCGGGCCTCGATCCCAGGACGCCAAGATCACGACCTGAGCCGAAAGCAGAGGCTTTAACCCACTGAGCCACCCAGGCACCCGATGATCACTATTTTAAATGAAAAAATGAACATCAGTCCTGTGGCCTGCAATCCTTACTCTGTGTGATAAAATATATGTGCCTCTATAAATCTCCATTCATTTACTGAGTATCACTAAAATTTCTTAATCGTTGTGCCAACATGTCTGATTGAAAACCTGTAAGTTCAGGGGCATCTGGCAGGCTCAGTCAGTAGAGCATGCAACTCTTGATCTCGGGGTTGTGAGTTCGAACCCCATTTTGGGCATAGAGCTTACTAAAAAAAAAAGAGAAAAAGAAAGAAAGAAAAACCTTATGTTTAATAATAACAGATCTATGGTTTGTCTCCTTCCCCATCCCATCCATAAGAGACTCTTAATCTCACGAAACAAACCAAGAGTTACTGGGGAGTAGGAGGGTAGGGATAAGGTGGCTGGGTTATGGACACTAGGGAGGGTTTGTGCTTTAGGGTTTGTGCTTTGGTGAGTGCTGTGAAAGATGTAAGCCTGATGATTCACAGACCTGTACCCCTGGGGCAAATAATAGAAAAGTAAAAAATTAAAAAAAAATAAATTTAAAAAAAAGGGAGGTAAAAAAAATAACAACCAATCTATTCACAAGCCAAATTAAAGATTCGAATTCATAGCAGAGTTCTAAGGCTGGTGTAAATCAGTTATATTCTATTAAAATTGTCACTAAATGGTAATGCTAGGAAGTCAACTGTATCCAAGTCTCTCCACATTTGAAAGAAGAAAGCAGGAGAAAAGGAAAAGTAAGACAATTATTATTTAAGTACACGTAGTCCTATAACATAAATGATTATTTTGCTCACACATTGCTTTATATGTGACTTGAGTAAGTTAAAGTTAATTCTGTTTATCTGTTGATAAATCAAGGCCAGAGGGTGTTTTTTCTGACTAAAACTAAATGTATTTGTACATTCTGGAAAGATAAACAGTTACTATAATGTATAGGAATACAATAATTACTAGCTGGTAGAAAATTATTTCCAAAGACTCAAGTAAATTATATTTTTAATACTGGAGATGTAATAAAAGAAAATGACCATTTAAAGTAAATAACTTGTGATATTACAATTTTTATGATTTACTAGCTTCTTAATTTCTTCTATTTAAAACACTCAGATCTTCCTAAAATGTGAAAATAAAACAGCTTGAAGCTAACATAATGTTTCTTGTCTTGTGCTTTCCTATATTCATCATCTGGGATTCCTTCTCAGGAAATTCAAGGAGCTGTATATGGTCAAACTCCAGAGTAAAGTACAAATATTGCATGAAAATGATTTCATATTTCAGAACACCTATTTAATTAATAAGCAAGCCCTCCTCACAACAAAAGTAAAATGATGGCAAACTAACTTATTTTTAATACTCGCAAAACACAAATTAAGAATAAAAAATACTTGAGATCATATTAACAATATATCAATAGGGTAAAGTACACTTTCAAAGCTTTTGGTAAAGAGATCTTTTAAGAAAAGAATAATGTCAGAGAACAATCACAGAAAAACCTATATTTACAAACACGAAGGAAAATCATGAAAAAATTACAACATAACAGATATCCCTTCTTTACTACAAATTACTTATATAATTTCTAAATTGTTAAAATATGCTGAAGTAGGTATCAACATCTACCAATGTAATACAGATTAAAACTCTGTGCAGTACACTATTCTCTGTCCTCACTATTTAAAAAGATCATTGGATCTTGAATAATCGTTAAAATTGTGTGTTTTAAGTGAAACATGAGAGGTGCTTTACTCAAGTCTATAAGAAAATTTATAAATATCTAAGTATAATTGTATTAAGATTTTTTTAAACCCCTATTACATGAAAAGAGAATTTTTACCAAAATATAACAGCTCTATTGAAAAATATTCCTGGCTGTTTTATTACAGAGCTGACTGCACAGGAAAGGAGGGAGATGATTTTAAGATTTGAAGTTGGGAAAAATAGGTCTTTGGAATTCCCAGAGAAGGAGCAGGAGAAATAAAGAAGAAGGATTGAAGAGGTTCTGGTTATTCTCTCAGAGTAAGGTTTAAATTTTTTCTTACAATCTCAACTTTCCTGATACTCAGTTCTTTCCTCTGATTGGGTAAGATCAAAGAATTCCTATAATCTTTAAAAACACTAGTTTGGCTAGATATAGCTCCTTCTCCCTCTGCCTGCTGCTCTGCTTACTCTCTCTCTGTCAAATAAATAAATAAATAAAATCTTTTAAAAAAATAAATAAAATAAAATGTCTAACTTGTTAAATTTCAATTCACTGTAAAAGCATGAACACATAAAATTCACATATAACCACCCAAATCTAATATTAAAGAGTAAACTGAATCTTCCTCACCATTAAAATATTTTGTCATTGATATTTCACCACTGTCCTTTAATGTTAATTCTGAATCACATTTCAGTTCACTCCCATCCACTCAAATGACTTACTGGTATCTTGAAACTGGCTTAACCACTAATTATAGATCATCAATACTCTTCCAATCATCAAATCATTTATTTTTGCTTTTTATACTCTTTAACCTATGCAATCTTTGAGGCACTGATCACTGTGGGCCTTCTGGAAGTTCTCATATATCTGTAGTTTCTGTAATTTTAGCATTCCTCTATCCCCTACCTTTAACTACTCCTCCAGTATTTTTTAAATACTACTCCCTTGATCCAATTTCTAACCACAGAGAATTCCTACATAGCAATCCTCAGCTCTTTTCCATTCTCTGTTCTTTTCCTTTGGATTTTTAATCTGTCTCACATACTTTGAACTGATATGTCTGAGGGACGACTTTCAGATTCTAACTCATGGTCTTTCTTTTTTCTTTTTTTTAAGATTTTATTTTTATTTATTTGACAGAGAGAGATCACAAGTAGGCAGAGAGGCAGGCAGAAAGAGAGGAGGAAGCAGGCTCCCTGCTCAGCAGGGAGCCCAATGCGGGGCTGATCTCAGGACCCTGAGATCATGACTTGAGCCAAAGGCAGAGGCTTTAACCCACTGAGCCACCCACGTGCCCCTAACTCATGGTCTTTCAAACTGAAGTCTCTCACTTCCGACTTTCTTTTGGACAACTTGATGTATAAGGATTGAGCATGGCATGGTCACTGCTCTCTATTTTCACTTCTCCCTATTGTCATAGCATTTAACAAAATCTGTTTTTAAAGATACATTTTTTAAATCATCATTTTATCTTCATTACTGTCATTGAAAAACTTACAAGTCACCCTATTTAACAATCTTTATCTTCAACAAAGCTACACACACACACCTTCTTTATCCATTCGTCTATTGATGGACACTTGAGCTCTATGAAGAATTTTTTATTAAAAAGATACTACTTAGGCGCCTGGGTGGCTCAGTCATTCATTAAGCGTCTGACTTCGGCTCAGGTCTTGACCTCAGGGTCCTGGGATTGAGCCCCGCATCGGGATTCCTGCTCCGTGGGAAGTTTGCTTCTCACTCTCCCACTCCCCCTGCTTGCGTTCTCTCTCTCGCTGTCTCTCTCTCTGTCAAATAAATAAATAATCTAAAAAAAAAAAAAAAAGATACTTCTTGCAAAACTAGGCAAACAGTAGAAAAATCAGTGTTTTCCAGGAGCTGGGGTAAGAATGAATAGACAGAACACAGAGGATTTTGTGAAAATGTTCTGTATGATACTATAATGATGGATGTGTGTCTTTATACATTTGTCTAAACTCATGGAATATGTAACACCAAGAGTGAATCTTAATATAAACTATGGACTTTGGATAACTATGATGTGTCATGTAGATTACCAGTTGTAATAAAATACCACTTTGGTCGGCAATATTGATAACGGGGGAGCCTATACATGTGTTAGAGCAGGGGTATGTGGGAAATCTCTCCTTCCTCTTAATTTTGCTGTGCCCCTAAAACTGCTCTAAAAAATTAAGCCTTTAAGGGACGCCTGGGTGACTCGGTCATTAAGCATCTGCCTTTGGCTAAGGTCATGATCCCAGGGTCCTGGGATGGAGTCCCACAACAGCTCCCTGCTCAGCAGGAAGCCTGCTCTGCTTCTCCCTTTCCTACTTCCCCTGCTTGTATTCCTTCTCTCGCTGTCTCTCTCTGTCAAAAAAATAAAATCTTAAAAAAAAATTAAGCCTTTAAGAGTAAATTTTAAAAAGACTTCAAGCTAAACCTATTTAAATAAATGTAGATTCAAACTCTTAACACAGAATTAGTGAAGGTATTGAGCTAGTTTATTGGCTACCATTTAACAATGTTCCGTCAAATTAATGTATATATCAAACATGCATATACTGTTCCCATATTCCCTTTGTAACTCCCATCACCATATTACTCTAGACTTAATCTACCCTGACTCATCCATCCCTCCCAAAACTTTTTATTCTGCCTTCTTAGAACTGCCTTCCATGGTAGCAAATTTCCTTATATTCTCAGACCATTAATGAATTCCTCCCCCATCAACCTCCTTGCCTATGTGTACCTCTTAGCAAAACCCCTGCTTTTCTCATAGCAAAACCCCTGCTTTTCTGTGTGACCAAATCCTAGGTGCTGAATTCTACTGGACACAATCATGCAAATTTACAAGCCTGTATGCCTATAAATTATGATATCTTATCTCAACTTGGCCCCCATGGTTATATATTCTTTATCAAATCATCCCAACTTCTGTCACTCTCCACAAACCTTCAAGTGCTTCGTCTTATCACTCACTTTCAGCAAATTATCTCACTTTAACTTATCAAAGAGAGATTAAAGCATCAGAGATATTTCACTGAACTAATGGAACCTACTGTATCTAAATATATTCTTTTCTCCTTTCCTATTGTTACAATGAAAATAATGGCCCTCTGTCTACAAATCCCTCCATCTTGACTCTAGACTGAAAATTTCTAAGACCCCTCGACATTTCTTATATTGATTTTAAAATTTTCAAATATTTCACTCTATTCCTCATGCCAGTTTAGTATAGAGTGTATCATTAGTTTATTTGAAATACACAGAGTACTCAAGACTATGGATTCCTGAGATTACAAAAAGCACTGTGTTTGTCAATAGTTACAATGTCTCTATCATGCGCAGACTTCTATTTTCTTAAACCTTTAGCTGACCTTGGGCACTTTTATTTATTTTCTCCTTAATACCTTGGCTTCTTTGACTCCACACTCCTAGTTTCCTTCTGTTTCTCTAGACACTCTCTCTTAGTCTCCTTTATGGTATCCTCCTCTGCTACAAGGTCTTTATTTTTTTTTTTTTAAGATTTCATTTATTTGTCAGAGACAGAGAGAGAGAGAGCACGCACAAGCAGGGGAGCAGCAGGTAGAGGGAGAAGCAGGCTCCCCGCTGAGCAAGGAGCCAGATGCAGAACTCGATCCCAGAACCCTGGGATCATGACCTGAGCTGAAGGCAGATGCTTAACCGACTGAGCTATCCAAGCATCCTTCCTATAACATCTTTAAAATGGCTTTCCTTAAGACTGCTTCTAGGTCCTCTTCTCACACCAGGTGCTGTTATTGGGTGATCACAATCATTCAGGCTGTTTTTGTGACCATACTTGACAAATCTTTATCTCCAGCACCAACCTATATGCTAGGTTTTAGACCCATACATCAAAATCTTTAGGATGTCCTCGTTTGAATGTCATAGGGCATTTCTAACTCACATCTGAAACTGAACTTACAATCTTCTCTGCTACCCCCTGTCCCACCTGCACCACAAAAAGTTCCTCCTTACAGAGCTCTCTATCTCAACACAGGCATTACTGGTCAATTCGGAAAACTGAATGTCACTTCAAACTTCTCACCCTTATCACTTTCTTATATCCAAATATCAAGTACTGTCAATTCTACCTACTAAGTATCTCTCAAATGTTTCCACTTCCTTCCATTTCCACTTCTATACTTTCCTAGTACAGGCCACTATGATTTCTAACCAAGAATACTGCAACGGCTTCTTAACTGTAGCCATAAAAATCTTTCTAAAATGTAATTCTGGCAGTAAGATTCCTTCACTAGACTACTTACTCTTGTTAGTATCAAGTGGCTTCATGACCATGGTCTGAATTCTCATTTGTGGCCATACCTCCTTTGAATGATAGCCACACTGAAGAGGGCTCAGGGCAAGCTCATTGCACATACTCCTTACTGACTCAATCACTGGCTAAAAGCAACTCATCCTTCAAATCATGGCTTAGACAGATATCCACCTTCCTTGACACACACAACCACCACAAATTTGAGTTAAATTCCCCAACAACATACTACCTGAGCATACAATTAATTACTTTGGGAAAGTACTTATCATTCTTCATCTTAACCGGCCATTTACTTTTCTCTTCCTGGTCCCCCAAATTCTGGCTATTAACTATTACAACTGGCATTCAGAATTATGTTTATCTTTTTCAATATTTTATTTCCAGCATTCAAAACAATGCCTGGTACATAGAAGGCACTCAAATATTTATTGAGTGGCAAGAAACATTAGAAGTGTTTCTTTTTAAGAAACTTAAAAAGAGCCTATATCCCTATAGGTTGTTGATTGTACAATGTTTCATATGCACAATAAAGAATATTTCTATAAATTGCATTAGTAAGTTATCAAATAAAAAATTAAGAATGGTATCTTTATACACTTTTCACTAGGCACTACATACGAGAAACATGTATATTAAATTAAACATGTATATTAAACAGGCATACTTTAGCCTATGCTCCGTAATTACGGCCATGCATATCTTGGACAAGTAATCACTTATTTCCTTAGCTTTCCCTTGCTAAGTAATTTTTGCTGTGGGTTAATAAGGATATCCTGGCCTGACCTTTATTTGCCAAAAAATTCTCTCCTGTTGGTTCTTAGGGAAATTTTGATTTGGGTCAAAATAAAAGAAAACATGGAAAAAGTGAATTTTAAGAGGGATTTCAAAGAAGGGACAGGTCAATGAGACCAAAGAGGAGAGGAGATTATATTGACTTTTGAAGACCTGAAAGAACAAAAATTAAAGTACTGTAACAATCAGAGGATAAAACAGATTTCATACATTACAACTTAGGACAGAAAGGAAAAAGGTAGACAGAAAAAAGATACATAAAGTAATTACTGATTAATGTAAGTGAAGGTATTCAGACTGATAAAACACAATTCATTCATCTGTTAATTATTAATTTAGTGGTATCCATGGGCCAACAGATACACCAATAGTTCCTGCCCTCATTATGCTTACACCTCAGACAAAGAGAGAAACAAACAATGAAACAAATAAATGCAGAATTACATTTAAGGATGAGTGCTGTGAAGTAATCAAGAATAATGTCAGAGAACAATGGCACGTGGAAGGTCCAGAGTTTAGAACTGGCTTAGCATGTCTGACCATGGCCATACAGGCAAGACAGCAGTGAATATCATGGTCAAGAGTCTGGATTTTATTATTAGTGCAATGGAAAACCACTGAAAAGTTTTAAGCCGGGAAAGGAAGATTTTTTTTTTCCTCCTTAAAAGTAAGATGACTTAAACAGCATCCTATACTTTTGTCAGATATCTTTCCAAAACAAATTCATCTTTTATTCAAATCTAAACCCAATTCTGCTATACGGGAAACAATATTAAAGATCATAATAGGACAGCATCATTTTTTTTTTACATCAACTTCAATGAACTATTTTAATTAACACCAATTTATTCAGCAATAAAGCCAGGCACTCCCTTCTAGTTCTAAAACTCTATGATATTACAACAGAAAAGAAAGGAAGATTGGGGACAAAAACAAAATTACAGGAGTTGAAAATGGAGTAGGCACGATATTCTGAATGTCTTGGATTTTTTTAAGTAGGTTACTAAATATTTTATCCCTGAAGATAGAAAGAAAGCTTTGAAACAGATATATAAAAAGCATTACATTAAGTAATTATCTGAATACTATAAAAGCTGTAAGTAAGAAGGCATATAAAATTGAAGCTAAAAACTCTGGCAATATGTAACAAAGTGCTATTCTCAAAAGAGACTTAATAGAGGAAAATGTTCTTTTCCTACAAATAAATAGTCATGAATAGTTGAACAAACATTTTGGGTTTTTTTATGGTTTCAACTGAATTACAGGTAACTTCCAATTTCTAATTAATACCCTTTGATCAAAGATCTTGGAATTTAAAGTAGTAAACTATGTATATGATCAAATAGGGCACAGAGAAATATGTCATGATTTCTGTGCTACTCTCCACTTAAAAAAGGAATTCAAGCAGTTAAAAGTTTGATTCACATGGAAAATTCTGCACGTATATATTGTTTCTCTTTTCTGTTCTCACTGACCTTCCACCACCATCCATGCAAATAAACCAATAAGCAGTTTTCTCTTTATTATTCCTATGATGTGGCTATTTCTGCTAATGCTTTCCAGAATACTCAGAATCATTTAACTCAATAATCTACTGTTTCTTTATAAATGTTAAGACTCAGTTTTGAGAAATTGAAGACTTATTTATTTATGGAATCTATAACAGGAATTAATAACAAAACTAAAAAACATAACTTCTATATAGGGAAACCACTGATTAAGTCCAGTGTTTGACTACTTACAAAATGAGTCATCTATTTGCCATAAATTCCCTGGTGGGAAAAATGTGTAAAAGGCTTCAAATACGTGGAGAACCCCATGAAATACATATATTAAAATAAACAAACACTAGAAAGGTGATGATTCTTCAAATAAATATGACAACCCTATTAAAATGCAACACATGTTTTTCTGCTAAAAGGAAATCTAAGATGATGAAATAGATGCTTCATATAAAATATTTACATATACAATGCACAAAACCCACTATGGTTAGTAACCTTCATGGCTTTCAAGAACTAGATATTTACATATCATTCTTTCTGCATGTGCGTGTGCGTATGTGTGTTTTGTATATATTTTTAACAGTTGACAGCTGTTTTAGAGCATACAGAGATGCCAAGCTGAATGAGGGTCTTGATTACTTCAAGATTAGCTATCTAAAGTTTCTATTCATTTTAAGTGTTGTTAGTTGGAAGAGTCATTAGTCACTTCCTTGTCTCATAGAACATCAGCATACATTTACATTGTTAATGAACATTTGGGGTAAATGAATTAATGGCACTTTTAAACATCAATTCAGTCCTAATAACTTTGTATGTCATAGAAATGTTAGGCTAGGATATAAACGAAAAGCCTTTTCAGTAAAGGTAACTACTCATTCCTGCAAACAGTAAAGGATAAAATTAATTTAAAATGTTTTTTAACCAGTTAAAATAAAAAAATAGAACCTCAGTATTTAATGAACTAGACCAGAGAAAAATATGCACTTAAAACAAAACAAAAAAACAACTGTGTTCTAAACTAAGCACATAAACCAGAAAATTTTGGTGAAATTATTTTATATACTTCTAACAAAAATATATTTACTTTTAAAATAGCCACTTATAGAAGAGCTTGTGAAATAATTTGACTAATTTAATTATTAGTGCATCTTATACATATTACATTTTTTAAAAATTCACTAGGAGATGTAGTATGCTTACAACTGAAATTTTTAAGATGCTGAAGCTAAAATGAGACACAATAACAATTTTTTCATATTATCAAAACCCTGAACAGTCTTTTTGAGACCTCTTCAATAAACACACAAATAAAAATAAGAAGTAAAATCACAAACATAAATAAGTTATAGGGCAAATTATACTATTTTAAAAACTTTTATTTATTTATTTGAGAGAAAGAGAGAGGGCACGCATGCTTATTGTGCGCTCAAGAGAGCACATAAGCAGGGGGAGTGGCAGCCAGAGGGAGAAGCAGAAGCAGGCTTCCCACTGAGCAGGGAGCTTGGAGGCAGGGCTCAATCCCAGGACCCTGAGATCAGGACATGAGCCAAAGGCAGACACTTAACTGACTGAGCCACCCAGGTGGCCCCAATTTATACTATTTTCACTGAAAACAACAATGGCATTTGTATGACTTAGGCAGTAAAGATGCACAGAAACCATAAACACACTCCATGAAGTCAACCTCTGTACACTAAAGAAATAATCATTTTAAGGAATTAATAATTTTTTAAATTTCCAAAACACAAGTTAATAGCAGACATTTATACCAATATAGAAAAAAAATTGTATCTGAAATAAACAAAATATATGTGAACCACTTTATTTTTTAAAAACGACCTCATAATCCTGATATAAATATTTCATGAGCAAAAAATTACAAGTAGCAACCTGAGTCAATGAATCAACTAAAAAAAAAGACAAGGCTTTAAGAATTTGCACAAACTGACCACTTCCTTTTTCAAGATACTATATTATTACTAATAAGGAGAAAACAAAACAGAGTTCTGAAACATATACATTTGATAAATTTTTATAAGGCAGATGCTGAATGCAGTTTACCTTTTAACAGTTTCTTTTTTCAATGAATAAATCTTTAAAAGTAAGACACAAATTTCAATTAGTTTAAAAAGAGAGAGAGAGAAGAGAGAACGAGGCGAGTCTGTTATCCTGGAATAATGTCAACTTACTTTTGAAGGCAAAAAAATCCCTAAAAAATTAACACCAGAAGCGCAGATTTCTTTAAAAGATGTTTGACAAAGACCATTTGTATTTCAACACCCCTATGCTAAAATAATTGTTTAAGTTTATCATTACTTTTTTAAAGAATGACAGTGCATTAAACATTTGGCTAATGCTTCTGTCTATAATTGAAAGTTGATGTTTTGTGGTATTCGTTAGTGTCAGAGTGCTCTCTACCTATCCAAGGAAGCGTGTTTCAAGATGCCCTGCTCAGCTTCATGTAAAGAATTACATACAGAAGGCAGGCAGAGTTAACCAGAGACTCTGCTACGTTTTCCAGTAACCACAGAATGTATCTGATACAAAACTCACCTCCAGTCTTGTTTGAGTAACTCGACAAGGGATCGATGCCTACTTCTTGTTCTTCTGGCTGCAGAGGGTGTCTAGTTTCAGATAAGGAATGATACATTGTGAGAACTGGAAGATGTGACCAAAAGTGTCTACCTGGGAGATAAAAAAAAAAAAGAGAGACAGAGAAATTATATTTTTTCTTTTTGCTATGACTGGGAATAAGTATAAGATTGAAATGATTAAATGAGCATTACAGACATTAACAAGTTTTCCACAGGCTTCAGGGACTGTTACAACACATTGGCAGGCATATGCAAAGAAGCAAAAAGTGGCACAAAATTTCCATTTCAGCAACTTCTCCTCAAATTTGAACTTCACTGGTAACCTTTACCTCAATGTTCAATCACATGTATTTTCAATAAACTTCTACACAAAAAGTTGAATTGTAAGTTAAATTACTGTTCATTTATAACATCTTTTTGTTTCATTGCCAAAACAATAACCGTTTACAATAGAAAATTTCAAAATACAGAAAATATAGCAAACTAAAATCCTTCATAATTGTGCTAACTAAAAACAGTAGCCCTGTTAACATTTCATTTTATTACAGATATCTTTCCTGTTTTCTGGCATTTAAAATATATTTTTTAATGTGATCTAACATACTAAGTATATTGATTATATAAATTATTGTGGGCATTTTCCATCCCATAAAAAGAGACCATATTTTCACTGCAAATGGACCCCCTAGCATTCCATTAAATAGCTATAACAATTTATGTAACCAATTCCTTATTAGTAAACAGAATGCTTTCAGTTATTCAACACTGTATACAGTTTCATAATGACTATCTTTTAGTAATATTTCTATGCCAATTTATGATTATTTCTTTAAGATAAAATTTTTATGTCACTGCTGGACCAAAATATGTATTTAAAAAAATAAGACTATGATAAGTTTGGCAAATTATGCTCTAGAAAGATCTGTACATAGAACAATTCATTCCCCCGGACCCTCATTAACAATCGGAATGGTAATTCATTTAATCGACCAGTGTGATAGTCAAATTTTATACTGCATTTGCTTGATAACTAGTGAGATTCTGAAGATTCACATGTTTTCTCTGACATTTATTTATTATCTTTTGTGGATGGAGTTTATTATTATGATTGTCTTCATAATTTGTAAGCATGCTTTAAATACTAAGATATTAAACCTTGTCATGTGATACAGATATTTTTCTCAGACTGTGTCTGTCTTCAAGTAACATGGTGTTTTTGTGACATAAGTAACTTCTTCATTTCTGTGGACCCAAATATATCTATATCTCTTTTATGGCTTCTACTTCTAGTGTTACTAATGCTTACAGAGGCAAGATTATATAAATAACCACATTTTTTACTAATTTTGAATGTTTTCCTCCTAGGTTCTAATTTCTATAAATGATTCAATTTAAACAAAGATGTTTTTAATTATTATTGAACTTTTAAGCTACGCTAACTACTTATAAATTTTCTCTGTCTATAAGCTGCATATAATCTGCCCAAATCAGAATCTTCCCCCCAATAAATAAATAAATAAATAAATAAACTGGGCTCACTAATTTTCAACCAAAATAATGTAACATACGAAATTTCAAGTTTCAAGAGAAGGGAGAAACATGATATAGGAAGAGTAAATGAGGAATAATAAGTTGGAAAAGCAAGCCCAACCAAAATGAGTATATAATTTTACAGGATACAGGATATTTACAGAGAAAAGGTTCCAGAGAAGCATATGAATATACAAATCCTTGACCAGCCTCTTCCCGACACAATATGCACCTCTACCCTGCTTAGTGTCTCCCTAAAACTCTCACTTTGTAAAATACTCTTGTACATTTTTTGTGTTTTACCAGAACTCTCCAACTCACAGTCAGATGATAAAAAATCCTTTCCACCTCAGATTGTGGCTAAAACAAAAGCAAAAAGGGTAGCTAAAAGCAACACTACAGAAAGCAGAAAACTCTCGTTGTCAACATACAGTGAGAATTTCTGAAGCCATAAATCAAGTCCTAAAGCCATAAATCATAAATAAATACAGCTATATGTCATGTGCTTCTTATATGTGCAAATATTTAGAACTTACAATACTGAAGGAATTCTGGGGAATATAATCTAGTAGATGGCAGCAAAAAGTAAATGATCAGTTATATATATATTATAAAACAGAATCTGATTAATTTTGCTGATCAAATGAATAAGCAGATTAAGAAATAAAGTCCTCTGCTATGGAGGAGTAAGGACTACAACTCAAATGCCTAATAGGGTCAAGCAAAAAGCATTATTAATCGAAATGAACATCGATTGAGCAATGAATATAAGTCAAAACCACTCTAAATGCTTCATGTATATTCATCATTTCATCCTCCCAAGAGTCCTATTGACATACCTTCCTCATCGTTTTCATTTTACCAAAGAGAAAACAGAGGTACAGAGAGATGTACTCATTTGTCTACAGTCACACCAGTAGTAAGTGTTGAAGCCAGAATTTGAACCTATTTTGTCTAGCTCTAGAGCTCACATTCTTTACTCTAGCACTATTTTTGGCTCTCAGTAAGTCAAAGAGACAAATAGACAAGGTATAAAACAAAGGGGTAGAAGAGATTGGGGTCTGTGAATGACTGAAACACCCTTCACTCTGCTTCAGCTTACTCAAGACAAGACAGAAATCCAGAATTTATGTGAAATTTCTTTAAAGTGTTGGCAAATAATTTGAATTAAAAAAAAAACTGTGGAATAGATTAAACACATTTCAAAACTGTATTTTGCTCATGGACAACTATTTTAATGTTAAGATTCATATTCTCCATACATTTTGGTATACTTTTGAAAATACGAGAGAAAACATTTGAAAATGCATAATCCAAGTCAAAAGCCAGATTTCCATAAAATTTCTTTAATACCCTAGACATGCTTTCAAATCATTACCTTAATTTTTTATTTTTATAGTACACTTCCATTGTTACAGACTCCACATAGCTAAAACATACAAATAAGGGAATTTTATATACTTTGAACTTTATGAGAGATAAACAAGTAACTACCAAACTGACATCAAAGTATATGTTTAAAAAGAACATTAAAAAAAAAACACCTTTCTAGCTAAAATAAGATACTCTAAACATGATGATGTTCATATATTAGTTCAAGATTTTCAAAGATACTTAAGGTCTTTTTGAATCCTTAGAGAAAGTTAGGTTTAAGAAGTCATTTACTGTTTTCAGCTTTAATGAGAATTCTTTAGAAACCAACGTCTATGGTTACAATCAATAACCAACATACAAGATTTACCAAATATACCAGTCCACAATTAGTCTGTACAACTAGGCATCCATTATATTCTAATTTATTGTGCCTATATATTGAAACTGAATCACTGAAATTCTTTTATATTCAAATAAAGCAAACTGGCTGAATAGTAATAATGAGTTATTTTCAAAAAACCTGTTGAACTAAAAGTTTGCATGATGTTCTTACTTTTCACTATGGATTTAAATAATAATCTTGTTCGAAAGTAACTTATTAATAAGCAGGCGCTGCTTTGTTTTTTGTTGTTTGATTTTAAATATAAAGGCTATTTTAGCTTTCTAGAATAAAAAAAATATTTAAATGCAGGTTGATCACTGCTATTGTGATTACTTATAAAACCACAATATAGTGTTGTTTTTAAATGTGAAGTAATTCTCTTAAAAATTTTCCAATTTGTGTTTTGTGACTATACCAACAGTAAAAATATTTGACTACTACAAAGAATATATTAAACGTTTATAAACAAATGTGTCTATATTCATTTTAATTACTATTATGAATAATCTTTCACCTATAAATATCAGACCACAGGAAAATATCTGATAAAAATTCAAATAAAGAATTAAGGGAACTTTTTTTAACCTGAAAATTTTAAGATAATCACCATTAAAAGTCAAAACGGCATAAACATTTTGAAAGGCACAATGCACCATTACATCTTGTATTTGTATTACAAACCCAGACTTCTATATTTGGTATGCCTTAATCTTCCCTATATAAAAGGCAGATAGAAAAATATCAACGACCAAAAATATATATCTTAGAGTAAATGACTACTAAAATCTACAATTGATGGATTTCAGTTTTCTTAAAGAATGTCAATATGTCTCAAGAATTTCCCTGACAAAACCCTCAGAATTTTTAAAACGGAAGGCAATCTTATTTTTCCTAATTTAGAACATGCAACAACATACCTTCCAAGACTTGAGAAAGGAGATATCCCTTCTTTGCTACATTACTATAAATAACAGTTAAATTTCCTGCTTCATATAAACTCAAAATTCACAAAACTCAAAACTGGTTGTGCAATATGGTTTTACTGCTATCCTGGTCACAGGAATTGACACTTTAGGCTGAAACTGCCATTTAAAATCCAAGACTAATCTTAAGGACGATTATATTGGCTTTACAAATCTGGTTCTTGAAATATTAAATCTTAGAATAAAAGTAATCTGCCTGAAAGAAGGGAAGTCTTGTGAAAATAGTTAATATTTAATGAGAGGGTAAGAGTTTAGCACTAAAGCTTAGACGACAGCTTTAAAGTATATTTAATAAAATTTCAAAACAATATTATTTTCTTTGTCAAGTGAAGCAATACAAGCAGCCTCAAGTGAAAATCTCAAATTCTTTGCATTATACAGACAAAAAGACAGGTCAGTTCAATACATTTCTTTTTTTCACTTAAAATGGTATCACATCAACAAAGCCTCTAGAAAAATAGCCTCTGAATCTGAAGTTCTATGTATTTCAATGTGTATTCATTCTTTCACAGTTTCTAATACATAGGCAGAGAATTAGCATTCTGAATTGTGTCTTCTGAAGACATCCATATTCAGAAAAGCTCATAAAAGCATATTTCATTCATTTAAATTCTTGACTGATGGTAAACTTAAAAGTCAAACACTGAAATGACAGAGTAATATTACTTTACATAAAGATATCTCCTATAAGAAAAACATATCAAAGAGCTTAAATGAACTATTTCCAGAGCACGGTTATGATAGGAGGAGAGGATATAGCATGAATAAGTATCTTTCACAGAAAGCATGCATTTACCATGATGGGGATATAACCTAAAACATGACATCTTGGCTATAAAAGCAACAAACTTTGATAGAAGCTATATTTTCATAATTAAGAGAGAGAGTAACTGAACATTATCTATAGAATTTTCTATTAAAAAAACCTCTTTTATTCAAAAATGTTGGCAGATAGAGGTAAATTTGATGTTTGGGAATAATGATGTTCTAAAGTCTTCATCATAAGGGAGAGAAGGACGTAGGAAAGGAGGAAGGAAGAAAAAATGAAAGAAAAAGAGAAGAAAGAAGGAAAACAAAGAAAGAGAATAAAGTTCTATTTTTCAATTTGGTCAATCTTTAATGCAAGAGGGTTACATTGGACTTTAAGTTAATTAAGTATTAAAATCAATCATCTGAAAGTCTTAATATTTAATATTGGTTAGATTGTGTATCAAAGTACTTTTATTATTTATTTACTCCAAACCTTTCCAGAATACTTCATCTGACAACAGGGGGTCTGTTTCTCACAAGATAAATGCATTTACAATTCCAAATAAATTATATATAAAAGCATTTGTCTTAATACATGTCATTCAATATTAAATATCTCTCATTGGTAAAATCTTGAAAACCTAATTCACTTTTACCAATCACACAATTGTACTATCTAAGTATTGCCAATTAAACAGGTATAGGAATACATAAGCCTCTACCATCCTAAGAACAATGATCAAAAGAAAATTAAAATTATAAGACTTAATTCTTACAGTTTCTAGGCTATCAGAACAAGATGTTTAGGGTAAACAATCCACTACAAAAATAAACTAGATTCATAAACAATATATATAATCAGAAATAAGCAGAATATATGAAATGTTCACAGGTGGGCTTAAATATTTTATATTACAAAATAAGAATATATTTGGCCTTTCAAATATTCAAATGTTATAGAGTAATAGAATGTGGCAGTTGTGACTATATAAATGGAGAGAAAATTGAGCATTATAAAAAGTTAAAGTGGTCAAACAAAAAGCTCTCCACAGTGTATCTTCATTTGGTTTCTAGAGCAGATGCTCAAGATGCAAAGACTGGGAAACTAGCTTAGCCTAGTAACCAAACCTTTTGTTATTACACAGCCATACCAAAATACTTTCAATTGTTACTGTCCCTATTTTATATAGAGAAGACCTTTAGCCTTTAAACGATTCAGTCAGGTTTTCATAAAATCAAGGTAACTGTAACAATTAGGAGTTCAAGAAGAATGAGCAATATTTGAAAAGAGAAAACCTTTTTGAAATGTCAGCCTTGAACATCAAAATTATACAGAATGATGAGGAACCAGGCTTATATTGCATATAAATATGAGAGCATATTAGGCTGCATTTAATTACCAGTTCAAACAACAACCTGATCTAACCTTTGACAAGTAAAATAAATGTTCTGAATAATTTAACTAAAGTAAACATTTGCTGTTAATGCTAGCTAATTACAGTAAGAGCTGGAAAGAGAGGGGGAAAGAGATGACGAAGAGAAGGAAAGAAAAAGGAAGATGAAATTTTTTAAATTAATACTGAGATCTGCAACTCTTCATTTAACATGATTATTATCAGTGCACTTAACTCACATAAATGGGCAAACTTAGTCAAACACAGTTGCTTTATAAATACTCAGATAAAGAAACATTATGGCTGATTAGAGATTTTATTCTTTCAGTTGGTAAAAATCACCAGACTACCATGGAGATAGGAAAACTATGTATAGGTGAATTAAGGTATATCGACCCCTCTTCACCCAAGGAGCTCAAAGTTTAGTGAGGAAAGAGCCCAGGAAATAGGCGGCCAGACTCAGCATTAGCTAATTAATTGAAATTATTAATTAAAATAAAGTAAAAATATGGATGCCCAGTTAAATTTGAATTTCAGAAAAACAATAAAAGTAATATCTGTAACATACTTATACTAAAAAGCATTCATAATTTATCTGAAATTCAAATTTGATTGTGCATCCTGTACTTTATCTAACAACCCTACCAGTAGATAAATAAAGATGGGTATCTACGGGAAAATCCGTGGTATGTTCATTATAGAAGTCCCAGAATTAAATAAGATGAAAACTCTTGAGAGTAAGATCCCAAAAAAACTCGCCCAAAAGCAGCAGAGCGTTGTTTTTCCAGAGCTGCTATCTAGTAATCACTAATTGGTAATCACTGACAGGAAAGACCAAGATATACTACTCAAATGACCTGGCAACTTGTCTTTTAATTTCCCTAAGTAACTGCAAAGAAATATAATAATAAACAAACGTACAAACCAACTTCTTAATGGAAATCATCACCTACCAAATGCAGAAAATGAAACAACCCAAGAAAAATCTAAGCACCGCTGATGACCCTGCTGAATGGAGAGAGTGTACATGACTATTCTTACAGTGAGATTATCTTTACCACTAAGGAACATAGGTGCATTTAGAAAAAAGAAAAAAAACCGAAGAAAACTGAACTTTGTTAACTTGCTGAGACCACTCTTACTCAAATATATAACAGTTTCATTCTCATATTGCAAATAAAATGTTAATAAATATTCATGATACTACATAAGGATCTGGGGTATGGTAAGCTCTGAGTGTGACCTTAAATTTTAAAAAATGCATAATGTGGGTGCCTGGGTGGCTCAGTTGATTGAGCGGCCGCCTTCGGCTCAGGTCATGATCCTGGAGTCCAGGGATCTAGTCCCATGTTGGGCTCACTGCTCGGTGGGGAGTCTGCTTCTCCCTCTGAACCTCCCCCCTTTCGTGCTCTCTCTCTCATTCTCTCTCTCTCTCAAATAAATAAAATATTTTTAAAAGTTTTTAAAAAAGCATAATGTGAAGACATGTTATACTCATAAGAAAAATTCCAATTTAACTGATTAATGACTTCAAAATGACTAGCTTATTTGCTCATGGTAAGTAGTAGCTTCTATATATTTGGGCATAAGAAACAAGATGCCTCAGTACGAATGTAAAAATGTTTCAATTATAATAGAAGATCATCATTATTTATAGAGACAAGAAAAGCTCCAATTCTCCAACTTGATGACATATATAGATTTTTCTATAATTGATAACAGAAAATGACAGTCACTTAAAATAGTAACTTACTGTAAAATAATGAATTTGAGCTTCACTGGAAAGTGATAGGACTTGAGATATTCTCTCAGAGTATTTGCTATCCATGCTGATTGTAATAGTCCCATCTTTACCCAAAAGAGACTTGTGTATATGTAACTTCTCTCTGTATGTTTTCTAACACCAAAACCACTTAGATGTTCATGTAAAAAAACCCAAAAAACAAAAACCCAAAAACCCAGATACACACACACACACACACACACACACACACACACACACACACACACACACACATATAGCTTAAAAATGTAAATATGGGCCCTCAAAATGAGAATAAAACTGTCTATGTTTCATTTTTACACGAGTGTAAGTTTTAAGCACTAGTAGTAAAATCAAAGATAAAGAAAAGGGTTAGGTATAAAAAAAAGAAAATGATACAGTGTTCACATGATATCCTGATGGCACCAAGCATAAGGGTTCTATGGCTATTACTGAAGAATTTTTCAAGACATCAACGCATACTGAAAAATCAGAATAAATCCATGAATGCTATGTAGAACAAGTGAAGACCTGAAAGGGTTGATGAAAGAGTGCAATTAACAAAACAGTAAGTACACAAATAGTAATGTGGATGTACAAAGGAACAACAGAAAGCCTACACAAACCCTATTCCAACTACCAGAGACTTTTACTAGCAAATATCCATACGTCTTCCTGTGTATATACTTTAGCAGAAGAAAAGGAGCACGCTTTCTCCAAAATTTCAGTGAATACCACAATAAATGTTTAAAAGATAACTACATTAAATTAGATATATAGACTTCTTATCACACTGATTTAAATAAAATCATTGCATAATTTCTAAAATTTTGAAAATGTATGCCTAAATCTCAGCAAACACTTTAAAGGCAGATTACAAACTTCATGCCACCCTTTATCCATCTACAAAACAATGACACAGTCACTTGGAATTAGAATGTACTATTTATATATTGAGTTAAATAGAGATGTGAAGCTCTGAAAACTGTTTAGGGCCTGGAAATTTTATCTTAATTTCTAATGGAACCAAACAGGATCAAGCATGTCAAGTGACATTATCATAAAGTAATTTTTTCCTAAAGAGGCTTTTGAAACCAGGTAAGAATCCCACCCCCCCGCAAGTCCAAATATACTCACTTTTACTTAAGTATATTTTTATGGAGTGAGGGAAAACTCTGAATGAAATCATCACCTACCAAATGCAGAAAATGAAACAACCCAAAAAAATCTAAGCGCCGCTGATGACCCTGCTGAATGGAGAGAGTGCACATGACTATTCTTACAGTGAGATTATCTTTACCACTAAGGAACATAGGTGCATTTAGAAAAAAGAAAAAACAAAACAAAACAAAAAGCAAAGAAAACTGAACTTTGTTAACTTGCTGAGACCACTCTTATTCAAATATATAACAGTTTCATTCTCATATTGTAAATAAAATGTTAGTAAATATTCATGATACTACATAAGGATCTGGGGTATGGTAAGCTCTGAGTGTGACCTTAAATTTTAAAAAATGCATAATGTGGGTGCCTGGGTGGCTCAGTTGGTTGAGCGGCTGGCATGCTCAGGTCATGATCCTGGAGTCCTGGGATTGAGTCCCATGTCTAAGGCTTCCTTAGTGGGGAGTTCTTAAAACTTTAAAACTTTAAAAACCATAAATACATAATATTTTAAATATTGAGGATTTTAAATCCTGGAAAAATCAAGTAAAGATTAAGATGGCCAGTTATTTTGGGGACGCCTGGGTGGCTCAGTGGGTTAAGCTTCTGTCTTTGGCTCAGGTCATGATCCCAGGGTTCTGGGATCAAGTCCCACATTGGGCCCCTTGCTCGGCAAGGAGCCTGCTTCTCCCTCTGCCTCTGCCTGCAATGCTGCCTGCTCGTGCTCTCTCTCTCTGACAAATAAATAAATAAAATCTAAAAAAAAAAAAAAGATAGCCAGTTATTTTTAATATTGTAGGAAGAATTTGTCCAAGTAGTATGAAGCTCTAGGATTTTACTAAATATTTAAGAAAGTCCACTTGTTATTTAAATAAGTGACTATAAGTGGTCAAAGTAGTCAACTTACATAATTATACAAATACACTGGTATGACCTTTTCTCTTTCTCATATTTGAGAAGCTAGTACTTTGCCTTCTAGTATGACATGATTTTTTTTTTAAAGATTTTATTTATTTATTTGACAGAGAGAGATTACAAGTAGGCAGAGAGGCAGGCAGAGAGAGGAGGAAGCAGGCTCCCTGCCGAGCAGAGAGCCCGATGCGGGACTAGATCCCGGGACCCGGAGATCATGACCTGAGCTAAAGGCAGAGGCTTTAACCCACTGAGCCACCCAGACACCCTGATATGAATTATTTTTATATGTCACACACACCCTCCTGGAATATCAGGATTATTCTTTACAAAATCATAGCAATTTTACAAAATCAAAATCTAGCAATTTACTGACAGAAGAGTGTTAATACCCAAAAAATACATGAAAAGTAATCTATATTTTTTAGTTACTACTAGAATTTCACAATGGACATAGTGACTGAAATTCCTGATATACTTCTTTAAACCATCTCATTTCAGAAATTATTTCATTGAGTACCCTGTGGAAATCTGTGCAAAACAACAGTTGTGAACCCACGGGCAAACCACATATGTATATCTGTAGTTAAATAAGCAACCAAATATAAAAATGGATCATGAAAGAATTTTCATGAGAAACATATTAACACAAAACTAAATTTTAAGACATCATACCTTAACATTTAATGCAATCTTATTTTGATGAATTTAGTAATTTTAATCTAGAAGTAAAATTGCTAGATTAAATTGTTTGCCTATCTTTAATTCTAACAAAATATTGCCAAACTTCTATCTAAAGTACCATAAACCAATTTATGTGTTGGTATGGGACAATATCTATTTCTCCACATCCCTGCTAGCTCTTAGTATCATGAGCCTCTTTTTCCCCCGCAATCTGAATGGTATGAAGAGGTATCTCATTGAGGTTTTAATTAGCATCTCCCTGACTACTTCTAGATTAAAAATTCTTTCATCTGTTCTATTAGAGTTCTCCAAAGAAACAAACCAATAGAAGATTTCAGAGAAAAAGTAGCAGAGAGAGTTTTATTATAAGGAATTGGTTCTCATGATTACAGACCTGGCAAATTCAACCTACAAAGTGGACAGGAAAGCAGGCTGGAGATCCAGAAAGAGCCAATGTTCTATTTCAAAGGCTGTCAGATAGAAGAAGCCAATAATATGGCTTGAAGGCTATCAGAAAGAGAGGCTTAGATGAAGTCCAAGTCAGTTTATTGTAGAATTCCTTTTGCCAGGGGTAAGGTCAGCCTTTTGTTCTGTTCAGGCATTCAACTGATTAGATGAGGTCCCCCACATTATGAGGGCCAATCTACTTCTGCCCATTTAAACATTAATTTCATCCAAAACACCCTCACAAAACCACCTGCAATAATGTCTGACCAAATATCTAGGAATCCTCTGCAGCCCACTCAAGTTGACGCATAAAATCAAACATTCACATCTACTTACTAGCCATTTGGGTCTCCTTTTCTAAAAGCCGCCTGTTCATATCTTTTGCCCAGTTTTCAAGTATGTGATCTTTGCTTAATACTTATAGGATTTAAAAAAAATAAATCATGGATACATAGTAATTTTAATACAGTATTAAAAATCAGAAGTACAGTGTAAATTAAATTATCATTCATGTATACTTTAAATGGTCCCCATATAGCAAATAATGCTGCAGGATGCATTCGGATAAGAATGATTTAAAGAAAACCAAATTTTCCCTTTGTAAATAATAGTACAATGAACAACAGATTATGTTCCTGAACAAAGAAGAAATAAAGAATGATTATAATAATTTGTTCAATGCTTTCTCTATGCTGAGAGGTGTGCAGTACTGATTATTACTAATATTTTACTGAATCCTTAGTAAATGCCAGCCAGACACTGTGTTTTACATTATTATCCCATTCAATCTCCTCAGCATCTTATCAGAAAGGCATCATTATCATCCCTATTTTATATATGTGGATATTGAAATTAGCAGGTTAAGGATCTCAGGTCAATGGCACACACTAAGTAGCTGGAACATAAATTCAGGCTTCTTTAGAAATTCATTTTAAGACATGCCTACTGGCTTCCCATTATGTATATTGGTACTAAGAAAGGAACTCCAGGAAATAAAGAATGAGGAGAGGCAACATCCTTGCTTTCTTAACACTTAGATTCTAATAGGAGACAGAATATAGAAAATGTACATACCATGTAATGTAAGACAGAATCCCATAGCAAAGGAGATGTAATCAGAAGAGCTAACTCTAAGAGGTCAAGGGATAATCATGGTTCCATGATACCTGCTGACATATAAATACACCTACAAGTTCTCAATACCTTTCATGATCTACCCACATCTATTTTTCTAATCTTCTCCTTCATACCTTTTCATTCTTTAAAGACATCCAACGTTCTCCCGTCTCTATTTAGGCAACTAGCCTTGGTCAAGAAAACCTATCACACCCCATTCCTCTCTGTCTGAAATATTTCTTTAAAACAAAACAAAACAACCACTCTTCTATTCTCATGACCTGGCAAATAACAGTAAATATTATTGACTAAACATCTATCAGACCTGATCCCACTAATCACTTCCCATAGTTCATCTCAATGGCTCCCTTCTCTCTGAAATGTTCCCTCACTCCATTCCATCCTGCTCCAAACAGTTAAATGAATAAATTGAGAAACTAGGTCATATAAAAGTCAATCTCATATTTCTATTCTAATAAGGAAAAAGTGAACAAAACGGTTTTCTCTCTTCCAAGGGACTCAAAAGGCAAGAATAGCCCAAGAAAGAAAGGCACCGCCTCCTAGAATGCACTAGCATCATACTTCTTTCCACTACCGTGCTTTACTACTCCCACAAAAAGAAATTTCCATAATCTACTTTTGTTGACACCAGTGATAGAGTCACATTTTCTAGGCTCAAATTGAGGAAATGCCCTTATTAACTATCTGACCTTAGGTAAGTTGGTTAAACTCTTTCTCCCTCAGTTTCCTCAAAGTAAAATGAGAAATATCCATTTCACAGGTTTTGTGAGGATTAAACAAAGAAACCTAAAGAACTCAGAAAAATACTGGGCACAAACATAGTAAGCACTCAATAAATACTAGCTATTATTGTTATTACTATCACCATCAAACTGCCACTGCTCTGATGGTGATGTTTACACAATTAGGTTATTATAATGAGAGCAAAGACAGTAGGGTACTCACAGTTAAAAACCAAATCCTTCAAATATCCCATAAGATCTGTTCTCTCTGTTATACACTGCAATTAAATTTCACATATTTTCTCAATTTGTTTATTGAGAAAGGAAAGAAGGAAGCAGAAATTGGAGTAAGCAGGGACTGCACAAGTGTAGCATACATTCAACTTAGAAAATACATGTTGAATCCTCCCGTATGTCAGCAGCTAGTCTAGAAGGTAATCATTTAGAAGTGAACAAGACAGTCAAAGTCTCTGTCTTTAGAGAATTTACATTCTAGGAGAAGACAAACAATAAACTAAGCATAAAAAATAATTTACATGTCAAGTAGTGACATATGTTATGAAGAAAACATAAAGAGGATAAGGGGACAGAGAACGATGGGGCATGACTGAGAGCTTATTTGAGAACTGGGAGCTTATTTGTGCAAGTGTAGTCTTGGGAGGCCCTGAGAAGATGGTGGCATTTGAATAAAGTGAGGGAACAAGCCACCAGATCATTTGGGGGCAGAGCTTGCTGGGAACAGGAAATGCAGAGACCCTAAAATGGGAAACAGCTAGGAGTTTTGGAGGGACAATGAAAGAGGGGGTGTGAATGGAGAGAAACGGGGGTGGGGGACAGGGAAGAGGCCCTTTATGTCCTTTCAGTCCATGAAAAGACTCTGGTTTACACTTTGAGTGAGATGGAAAGGCCTGGAGGGGTTGTGCATGGGAGTGTGAGATGATATGATAGAGACCACATTACATGTCTCAAATGAGGAAAAACACTGAGCACCTGGGTCATCCACTCAGGACTTTCTCCAGAAAAGAGCCTTTCCTCAGAAAATTAAAAATAAATGATCAGTCCTAGAAGTAATATCAAGACTATGGTACACTAGAAGGAGGAAGATAAGGTAAAAAGGAGTCACCATAGAAAAAGTATAGTAAAGGATGGAAAACCAAGTCACACAAAAGGGCATCTAGACAGATGACAGGCCTCAGGATGTTTCCAGTATTTTTGGAGAAATGAAATACCTATAATCAATCAAAATCAACCAATCAAATTAGACAGCCATATAAGAAAATATAATACTAAATGTAATTTTATTTTATTTTGTATGAATTCAGTGTCTTTAGTTGTTTCTGGGTAAATGGCAACTACTGACTACTGAAGGTCATGAGCTTCTAGCCCAGCGTCTATATATCAAGTCCTAAGAGAAAATGGAAGGGGAGGGAGCATGTGAATGAGCTGGGGAAAGAAAACCTTGGCCCCAACTCACACAAGCTCTGCTTTGTGAGGCACAAAGGCAAAAAAAAAAAAAAAAATCTAACTCTCTTCTTTCACTGATTAAAAATATTGCCCTTCCTCAAAACTGTTTCAGTTAGAAACTGCTACTGGTTAAGATGGCATCAGATAAGTTTATTAATACAATCAGCATAGAATAGATTTTGTGAGTTGTCTGATATGTCAACAGGCCTTTGGTGGTTACCAGCCCTCTCAGCTATGGATGTCAATTACAAGAGACTAAGTTGAGTCAGCTCTAACAAGTCTTCTGGACTTGGTTTTATGTAGTATATGCTTCCATTATTTTACTTTTCTTTCTGGGACAATTTACAAAGCAGACAAATTTGTAAATCTAGGAATTCGGTGTCTATCTGTAGATCTAGATATATCACACTCCTCCATTTTACCTCATAGTGAAGTAAAATGATACTTTTTAAAATATGAGGTGATATTATCTGTTACCTAAGTATCCAAAATCAACACCATAGTTCCTGAAATGCGTGGTGAGGTTTTCTACAGCAATGGCAAAGAGAAGTAGACAGGAAAGTTAGTGTACATACTTTCCTCCCTAAAGAAATAAGTCAAATGAGGACCCCTATTCTAGAACTAGTACAACTGCACAGGATTAAATAGCTTACATTTAGAAAATTTCCATCCTTTAAGATACAAAAGCATTATTTCTAACACATTAGAGGAAAAAAATGAATCAGATTCAAAAATCTTAAACTACTCCAAAAAAATGTCCATATTTTATTAGTGGAAAACCAGTCTGAAACGTAAAAAGATGCCTTTTGGGATGTCAAGCATATCTCCTATCTAAATCTTATTAAACGTATATGGATATAGGTCAATGGATAAGGCAAATTTAAACTAGAACAGAAAATCTGATTCAGATTCAAATTAACATCTCCTTTTACCTATTCCTTCTGGCAGTACTTACAAAATCTGTAGTAACAAACTATCACTTCATTATCTTCCCACAAGATACTGGTTTTCTCTAACACTTCACAATGCCTCTGAGATAGCGTATCTGACATAACACCTCCACTTCTCTCCAGAACTTAACAAGATAAAGAAAAGGCAGCAGACAATGTTGGTGTTACAAATGCAAGAATCCCACCTGCCATGAACATTCAAATTAAATATGCACCTTAAACCATTTTAACTGTTTTCCCATAAAGGTATCTAATATGTTCAGAGTCCATGTTTCCCTTTAAAGTACTTAAACCATTGTAGGGCCATTCATTAGTGTTAACTGATGGCATTCATTAATGGTAGGAGGCATTAATGGAGGGGGTAGGATGGCATTAATGGTAGGAGGACTAGTCCCATTTAAACTAAAATATGACTAAAACACTGTATAGTGATTCAAAGGACCCAGGGTGGTTGTTTTAATGATTTTTCTTTAATCAAATAAAGCTGACTAATCAAATGTTGTCTTTGAAGAAGGCTAGTTCTCTTTTCTTTTTTTAACCTAGATAGGATCCCTCAAAGAGAAAGTAAAATGGTAAGTTCTCAATTAACCTAACTACTCAATATCAAACTTCCTTGATTATATAAAAATATAAAGTTTAAACTTTGTTCTGTGATACTATTAAAATGAAGATGTCATTGATTAGTTCAGCTACTTTGTAATAATACCCGGGACACACATGTAATGACCTACATGGGACAAGAGGCAGAATTTTCAGGGCTGCACCACAAATGACATCTACAGGTAAGGAAGTTCACCTATTTCTCTCCCACCAAATCCCTTCTCTAAGCCATCCCTCAAAAGAGGTTTTTCCCAGTGCTTTTCAGTGCCTGTGTGCTTCAGTACAAGCATTCAGAGGGCAGGAATCAGGCCCAGACAATGTGCTCTCACGGCCCCTAACACAGCTCCATTTGCACGTGGTGCTTATTAAGCCAAGCGGAAAGGCATCTGACAATACAATTACTGAAAAATTTAATGCTCACCCAGCATGTGAAATCTTGTGCCTTGTACCTTATGATTTCAGCAGTGCCATGTGTGCTGTGATAGTTAAGGACCTGTCAATGTTTCCATTATAAACTCTGGTTTTCAGAGGTTTGTATCTTGGCCTATAAAAATAGATTCCGGTCTGTAACTTGGCATGGAAAGCAGTGGTATCAGCCCAAGAGAACATTTTTTGTTCCAAAGATTAAAATAAAAATCTGTTTAGTAGTTTTAAGTTAAGAGAGTGTTAAAAAGGGGGAAGGGGAGGATGGGTGGAGTATAGAATGTTTTTAAAAACACACACAAAAAAACCAATGTTCTATGTCTCACTACTGCTTCATTTTAAATTTTGAAATGATTAACACAATATAAACCAATGATACTGCGTAAATGAAAAACCTAAAAAGAGTTTTAATTAAAAACATTATGGCGGTTACAAAAAAAAATCATAAATTTTTAAACAACTACATATGTAGTATCTCAAATAATCCCCACATTTAAAGACTGTCCAAGTACTCACTGACAGTAAACCAAAACTATTTCAAAGACATGTTTTTTTCCAGATATGTAAAGATTACTTTTTAATGAATCACTAAATGTAGATTTACTTCAGATTAGTGGAGACAATCTTCAATACTATCTTCAATTTATGCATCAAGAAGTTTCTAAAATATGTTATAACTTAATGTAAGAAACTCTGAAGTAATTTTTATATACAGTTTGTTAAAGACACTAGTTTAAGTTTTGTGTTTTCTTTTTAGGTTAACATAGATGTTTTCTTCAAAAACATAACACTAGTATATAACATTGGTGTACCTTCAAATAAACACATTTTGAAACAGTAATTTATATCTGCTAAAGGGGGTATAAACTGGTGTAATCTCCTTGGAGGATGAGTTGGAAATAGCTATCAAAATTATGAGTATAAAAAATATTACGAGTATATATATATATACATATATATATACTCTTTGACCTTGTAATTACATTCATAGGAAATTATACTACAAATATACCTGCACATATGAAATAATATAGATATAACTTTTATATATGCATGTGAATTTTTAGTGTGAATCTTTTTAAAAATATTCTGTACTCCATTCACATGAATATTTCTCACAGAATTTTTAAAATAAACTGTTGAAACAAACCTAAGTGTTCATCAACTGGGGACTTGTTAAATAAGTTATTGTACAGGCAAATAATGGCATTACTATATAGCCATTTAAAAAGAAGAAAGAAGAGAATGACAAGAGAATCATGCATTAATACAGAAAGTCTAAGTTAAAATGATAACTGAAAATAGCAAGGTCCTATGTTACCACCTGTAGAGGGAGAAAAAAGAGTAAAGAAGAATGTATACAAACATATATATATGTATGTATGTATATATATACATACATACATATATATACGTATAGAGATATAGAATAGAGAGAAAGAGTTTTATCTCTTTGCTTTTACATGCATAAAATATTTCTAGAAAGATACACAATAAACAATAGAAACTAATGGTTTCCCATAAAAATAACCTAATAACTTTGGGTACCATTCCTAATCAAAGTCTCAGTAGCAGATAATATAACCAAAAGAATATTAGAAAGAAAAATACATACAACTCTAAGCCTCTATAATTACTGAAAACAATGAAATTAGGTACTGTACAGTATACTTATACTCACAATATATAAGTGGTTCTTAAATGCTGGTATATACAGAATCACTTGAAGATCTTATTAAAACACAGAGTTTTGGACTCCACCCTTAGAATTTCTGAGCCATAGGTCTGGAATAGAGCCTAAGAATTTGCTCTTTTTAAGAGTCCCCAGGTAAGGCTGCATTGCTGATCCAGAGACCACACTTGGAGAACATCTGGTCTAGATAAATGACTACCTGTTCAAAATTGTACATAAAGACCCACCTACTATAGTATTATAAATGTAATTTCATTTTTACCCATAATACTTAGATAATGTTCATTTTCCTAAAATTTAAGAAGTCTGGGTGGTGGGGGTAGATAATGCTTTAAATTATTCTAAACAAGGTAAAATAAAGTAGAAGAGGAGACAAGGAAATGTAGTTCTATTGTACTTTGTACAGCCTCCCATCTCCTACTTCTGCCACTAGATGGAAACCAGTACAATAGTTAGCTGTCAAACTGCAGATTTAAACTGAAAAACAGTAAAACTGAGGTGAAACTTACATTACATGGTATTAATTAGAAAGGGACATACAGTTGGAGGTCCCTTATTGACATTAATTGTAGAATGGCCATCTGTACTTTTTGATTCATTTATATGTCATCAGCCATTAGCCTATCAACCATATCAACTTCAAAGAGAGTGATCACTGGTTGAATTATGATGCCCCAAAATTCTTATGTTTAAGTCCTAACCCCCAGTACCTCAGAGTATGACCTTCTTTGAAGACACAGTCTTAAGGAAGAAATGAAGTGAAAGTGATACCATGAAGGTGGACCCTCACGCAGTATGACTGGTGTTCTTATTTATAAGGGGTAACACGAGCAGTCATTTAGACACCTACAGAGGGAAGATGATGTGAAGACACAGGGAGAAGACAGTCATCTACAAGCCAAAGACAGGGACCTAGAGCAGATCCTTCCTCCGCAGCCTGCAGCAAGAACCAAACCTGCCAACACCTTCACCTCAGACTTTTCATCTCCAAAGCGGTGAGACAACACATTCCATTGTTTCTCCCACTAAGTTTGTGATACTTTGCCATGACAGTTCTAGTAAACCAATAAAGGGGATTTCTCTTTTATTTACTTTTTTTCACTTTAAAAGGTTGAATGACTACTATAAGCAATATAATGTGTCAAGCGCTGAGATCACAAAAATGAATAATTAGTATTCAAGGAGCTTACAGTCTAATAGTTCATGACTTATAGCATATTCATTTAGTCACTAGTAAGATTTCATCCATTTTCTCAGGTTTTTGGTGCTTGATTCAAAGGGTCATCAACAAAAAGTAAAAGACACCAACACTGTGAATTCTACTTCACTTCTACTGCCACCATTCCAATCAGAGTACTCGACCTGCTGCCTAGTCCTTAGTGCAAACTTTTCTGACTAGCCTCTTTCCCTCTCTCCAAACTATCATACGCATGCATTGCTGGAAACCCCCTTCCTGACATTATCCTTCATGTAAGTCTCCTGATCAAAATGCTTCAAAAAATATTTTAAAGAACATTCACTTTTTCCAAATTCAAGTTACAGTCAGTCAATACTTCCCAACAGATGTACATAACTTCAAATTCCTTAAAACCACTGATTTAGTTTGCACCTAGAAAACTGAAATGTCTTTAAAAGAAGCAATTATTTATAATGAACAGGAGTAGCATTATCATAAAGTATCACTTAATACACCTGTACATAACTCGACCCTTTCAAATAACTCTAAGCCCAGCACAGGACTAATGACCTCAATTTACTAAGTAGTGAGGGTACAAACTGAGAGCTGTTCTTCATCTGTGGATACTTTATAAAATACCCGTAACTATCACAGAAATCCTAGTTCTAGATTCCAAAACTTATATGTAAAGTTCTCATGGGGAGCTCATATCTTACACAACTTCATTCTATATTGCACACTGGGCTTACAAATATGGCCTCAATTACAAATGAAAACTTTAACTTTGAATTTTTTGCCATTTCATTATCAAATGTCTCAACTACTTAATTAACATTTTTATATAATTATCCCATTTGTTTTATTTTGTTAAAACTAATGGTATTCAGGGCGCCTGGGTGGCTCAGTGGGTTAACGCCTCTGCCTTCAGCTCAGGTCATGATCTCAGGATCCTGGGATCGAGGCCCGCATCCGGCTCTCTGCTCAGCAGGGAGCCTGCTTCCTCCTCTCTCTCTCTGCCTGCCTCTCAGCCTACTTGTGATCTGATCTCTCTGTGTCAAATAAATAAATAAAATCTTTAAAAAAAAAAAAAAAACTAATGGTATTCAATTCTTGGAGAAAAGGAATTGTTAGCACTAAATTTTCTCGAGAATTTCTCATCCCTTTTCCTTTCCTCAACAAACTTCAGTTATGTGGTTTAGGAAGCCAACCAGGCTGCTGATATTCCTCCATTACCTTACAAGTAAATAAATTTCACACCTTCAAAAATTATTAAAGTGCAAAAGAATATCTTTTGGCCTCTCTATACACAATTTTCTAGTGTCGCTATTTCTTTTAGGTCCCAGAGAGAACATCTCTTATTAGTCCTACAATTAAATGATTCAGCAACCAGCCACACTATCTTTGCCTTTTAACAGTTCCAATCAGTAGCAGATCTAGGTGTAATCAACAGCAGCAGGGGGCTTTAGGAAGCAAAACAAAACAAAAACAGTAGGAATCTTTACTAGAATACAGTAATTGATACAAGGGAACATTATAGGCTATTTTAATCCAAGTTAATCTAAGATATTAAAGCCTGATTTTATAATCAGAAGTGAAATGAGCAGGACAACTTCTGAATATCTGAAAACAGAACAAATGTCAAACAGTTAATAAGGTTAAAATGAAAGAGGACTGTTTTCAAATGAATCTTCTCAGTCTCAGAAGGGTCATTACTTCTGTTTTGGTTATTTAGCACCCATTTAGCTGATAAATTAAAGCCCTCCTTACCTCCTACTGCTACCATGCCTAACAAATTTCATATCATATACTTATAAAATTAAGGCATCTCAGAGAGTAACTAACTAGCAATGATCTTCCTCCTTTAAAGAAACATTTAAAATTTTAGCAGCAACATCAGGACAGCCTTAAAATGTAATTTCACATTTCTTTCATTTTCATATTTTTGATTCCCTACCCTAGAGGGTAAGGGTGGTCGTTAAGTGCTATGACTGGTGTTACTTAATAGCATGCAGGTAGTACAGTGATTTATTTACATGTGAAATCAAAAGCCAATGGTAGTATCATGTGATGACTACAAATTTTAACTCTACAAAAATCCACAAATGGAAATGTTACCATAGTAACAACCTGATCACACTGCACGTGAGGATAGCTGATTTCATAATTCTATAGCTGTTTATTGCAATATGTGCAATGAGACATCTATGAAACCTCAATTTTTCTATTTCTTCCCTCTGCTCAGAAGAACAAGATGTGAGGAATGTCGCTGACAAGTTAACAATTCTTTTACTTCTCTTAAATTTTTCAAAACAAAAAATTTAAAAAATAAGTTGGCTAAGATTTAAAATACTGAACTATAAAACTCAGTGTAGGACATATTCCAACCTAGAGTGTTAGGATTTCACACAGCAGAACACGAGTTACCTGGTGGCAATCATTTCTCTTTCTGAAAATACTCCCCAAAGTTATCCAGCAACTATCCTACAGTGACTTTACCTCAAAAAGCAGTCTTTTGTATTATAAAAGAAAAATAATACAAAAAAAAGGTGCATCTTCTATCCAGCAGGTACATTAAGACAAATGTTAATACAAATATTGTCCATTATCAGCAAGTCAAAATTTGCCTTGAAAAGGTGCTTTTCATAAGAATCTTTCTTGACTTTTTGTACCTATTTTTGAGGGAAGAAAATGCATTAAACATAAACACGGTAGG